>JAODAL010017222.1:0-78400 GCA_025379985.1 Phyllomedusa bahiana | reverse complement strand
AATATTTGGACATCCATCTACAACCGTATGTAGTTTCCTTGCGAAGCTTCCTGAAAGCTTCAGGGATATGGCGGATATAGAGTGGGAGGAATCTTATTATTTCCTCACCATGGATTTAGTGGGCCTATACTCCAACATCAGGCACGACCTAGGTGTCCGGGCCGTTGGGTTTTATTTAGAGGAGGACGACAAAATATCCGCTAGCAAGAGATTTTTCTTCTGGAGGGTCTAAATTTCATCCTGAAGAGAAATTACTTTGAGTATAATGGTACCCAGTACCATCAGCAGGTTGGCACGGCGATGGGGACAAGGGTTGCCCCATCGCTGGCCAACCTGTTTATGGGTAATTTTGAAGATCTATATATCCTCTCAGATTACAACAGCTAGGCAAAAAATCGTCTTCTACAAGAGATTCATAGACGATTTGATATTCATATGGAGTGGGACATCGGAAGAAGCAGCTAGTTTTTTAAAGGATTTAAATATAAATTCTGCAGGGATTAGATTTACATCCACTATAAACAAGGATGCCATTCAATATCTGGATTTAAATCTGTATCATGATAAGGGGAGAGTCTGCACAAAAACTCATTTCAAACAAGTTGACTCCAACAATTTCATACATTTCTCTAGCAACCATTACAAAAAATGGACGAGAAATGTACCCTTTGGACAATATCGGCGTGTCCAGAAAAATTGTACTTCAGACGCCATTTATCAGGAGCAGGCACAAATCCTTTCGGAGAGGTTTAGGGACAAGGGTTATCCCAACTCCCTTGTTGAGGAGGCAAAAATTAGAGCTGCAAAAAAACGCAGAGGGAATACGTTTTCTCCCAAAAAAGGATAGCACAGGGGGTGAATTTAAAAACAACTTTGTGACATCATATTCGTCCCTACATTCAGAATTATACTCCATTTTAAGAAAACACTAGGGAATTTTATGTTTGGACCCAATTCAGAAAACCCAGATCACATTAAAACCGAGGATTACATATAGAAGAGCCAAAACTATAAAAAGTTCAGTGGCCCCATCCCGAGAAAGAAATACGAAAAAAGAACATCGAGAGGATTCAAAGGGATCTGTAGAAGGAATAACAATATGCAATTTTCCTACTTGCAAATGTTGCTCCATGTTGCAAATAGGTACAGTTTTTTCATCTACATCTACAAATGAAAAATTTAAAATCCGGTTCAATTTAAATTGTAGATCCTGTTATGTGGTCTATTTAATTACTTGTAGCTGCGGTAAGCAGTACGTTGGGAGGACAACTACAAAGCTCTCCCAACGGATGAATAACCACAGATCCAATATTTAAAAAGGGAAATAGACTGTACAGCCTTCCTAGACATGTTCTAGATGAACATCCAGGAGGCAAATACAATTTAAAAGTACAGCCCATTGATTTTATATCAGAAGGTCTAACGGATAAACTCCAGGCATTGACAAACAAAGAAATGTACTGGATTTTTAAAATAAATACCCTTAATCCTGCAGGTTTAAACCAAGCCCAAGAGGTCATTTATTAAGGAGGAGTAGAAGGACATAATTTTATTTTATTTTACTGTATATAGTTACAAAAATAAGCAAAATAAGTCCTGGTTCTTTCTCACTTTTATCCCTCACATAGTTTCCATCCCCTTTTGGAGCTTCTAATAGTCTGAGGGAAAGTAGGAGGCTCTGCGATTTAGTACTTGGCATTGAGCATGGCTCAATGCTGACTTGAGTCAAGGACCAGTTGATGTCACCGATCCTGGCTCGGATGACGAGAACTTTCCGGTTTTTCCGGCGCCAGGGAGCCGGGCTGGAGGTACATTCCACAGTCAGATAGAGGCAGGGAAAGAAATGAATTGAATAGCAGGTAATGATTTTTATGTTCAAGTTTTAAAGGATGTGGTGCAGCGTTGCACAATTCTTAAACGTTTCTGTAATTTTAAATGCTTGTATATTTTGTGGAACATATGAATACGTTGTTTATATGTAATGTAAAAAGGAACGGATAAGGGGCGACGTAGGATTGGGTACTTTCACAAAAGAGGGTGGCGCCCTTGTAGATGTATTTAGAGAAAGGAGATTGTGATTATATGTCAGAACTAATGAGGAAGAGTGCGTGGATTGCACGCGAAAACGGTTGAGTCTGTTTGCTATTGACTGTTTTTTTTTACATTTATATTTTTAAAAAAATAAAAATTCTCAGAATTATAAAGAGGATTTTTAACCTTTCCTTCATTTAAAACGGAAAGAGAAAGATTTTTATTTGATACATAATAAGCGCTAGGCACTACCTCCGCTCACCATTATTGGCTGGATAGCAGAAGTGGATAAAAAAAGATATATACCTTCCTCTTGCCCCTTGTGGGTGAGGTGCATCGAGTGGACGTATGAGGGCAACTGGCGGCTGACGGTGGACAATAAACACGACGACTCTCCTTTATATGTGGTGTGTACCATATATTGTACTCAACCAAGCTCAGGTGAGCAAAAACTAATCAATATGATACATTTCTTGTAATATTAACTACTTACACTATTATTTGGGCGCCTGTATGTACCTATCCCTTCTCTTTCTCTTTGGGTGTGCATCATCCCATTTCGGTTGGATGGATAAGGAGGGACGTGTGGATACACCCACTCTATACATCTATTTATAGGTTTATATGATAGAGAGAGAAGACTGAAGCTCTGTGTATATAGGATTATATGATAGAGCAGAGAAGCTGAATCTCTCGTGAAATATAGGGGTTTATATTGATATTTCATGGGTAGATCCACACTACCTCTCCTTGGGCCTCAAACCGAAATGGGGTGGTGCTTCACCCAGAAAAAGAAAAAAGGAAGGGATAGGGACAGACAGGGCGCCCAGATATAGTGTTAGTATTTAGATGTTTTAGGAAAATATAGATATATGAATTGCTCACCTGAGCTTGTTGTACCCAGTGTATGGTACAACACATATAGAGGAGTTATCCAGGGTAGGTTATCACACATCAGCCGCCAGAGCCTCAGAAGTCACCTCATGCACCTCACCCACCAAAGGGCAGGAGTGAAGATATATAAAAATCTATTTGTATCCATTTCTGGCCTGTACAGCCACGAAATGGGAGTAGTAGATGTAGTGCTAGCGCTTGTTTTATATATATTCCAGCTCTATATTTAAGTTGAGGGGTTTTTTTATAATTGTTGATTGGTTTTTTATATTCATAATTATAAAAATAAAATTCTCAGAACTACAGAGGATTTTCTAATTTTCCTTGATTCTAAACGGAGGGATTTTTATTTTATTTTATAAAAAAACAAGGCAAAACCTCCTCTACTCCCATTTCGTGGGGGGAAAGCCGAAAGGGGATAAATAGTTAAAATGGGGTTTTATGATAGGAAGAAAAGCTTTTGCTCTGTGATTATAGGATTTTTTGACAGGGGAGATAAGCGAGCATTGTGAAAATTTTTGGGTTATATGATAGAGGGAGAGAAGCTGAGCTTTTGTGTTATATGGGGTTTTATATGATAGGGGGGAGAAGTTGAGCTCTGTGTTTTTGGGGTTATTTGATAGAAGGAGAAAAGCGGGGCCCTATCTGATTTTTTGGGTTTATATGTTTTGAAGGAAAAAGATTTGACCCTTGTTGAGGGGAAAATTTTAAAATTTTTGGATAAAAGGGAGAGAAGCTGAGCTTTGGGGATGTTTTTTAATTTTATGTTTGAGGGAGAAAGGGTTTGAGCTCTGTAAATTTTTGGGTTTATATGATAAGGGGGGAAGCTGAGCTTGTGTTATTTTTGGGTTATAGGTTTGAGGAAAAAAAAAGGGCCCGAGTCTGTTTTATTTTTAAGGGGTTATATGTTGGGGGAGAGGGGCTGAATTTCGTGATTTTATAGAGCTATTTGTTTGAGGGGAGAAGATGAGCTCTGGTTATATTGGGTTTTTATGATAGGGAGAAAAGTTGAAAGCCCGTGACCCCCCCCAAATTAAAAACGTTTGAAAGTTTGTTTATATCCCTTTACTGTTTTTAAAAGGAAAGTTTAAAAATAATGAGGGTTGTGTGGGGGAAAACCCGGATTTTCACTGTCACTTAAGGGGGTCGGGTTTTAATATTTTCTTAATATTTATTTTGGGAAACCCTACCCCAAAAATCGTAAAAAACCCCTTTATTTAATCTTTCCCTCAGTGTTTGTACCTCTGTCACACCATGCTCTCTGATAGGACAGCATAATTTAATTTACAGGTTTCCTTTAGGAATACAGTAGATTTATGGTTATGAGCGGCTATATCCGTAAGCAGAGGTCAAACAGCAGGTTGTCACTCGCTTCTGAGAGGTTTAGGGGACAGCTTTGCTACAGAAATAAGGAAGACTCATAACTATAAATTCTCTGAATTGTTTCCATTAGGCAAACAGCCCAATATGTCAATCTGCAGTTTTGTCTTACAGGAGAACATACCTGGGCATGTATGATGCTGCACTTACATAGACAGGGCAGCATATTAAGATTACATATCTGCTTTAATAATGTTATAAAAAACATACTCTATTGTAATAAATTAAGCATTTGAAGGTATAAAAAATAGACAAAAAAAATACATTTAATCTCCAAAAATTGATTTACACCCCTAAAATTTATTAAGTTATTTTTTATTACATCTTTTCATGTAAATAAAATGAAGATAGAAAACTTTGATACAATGAAAAAGTAGTAAGGGTAAATTTTGGGTAAAAAACAGTGTACTTTTGGGGGAAATTGGCCCTAAAAAATTAATTTTCAATACACATCATCAATGAAAAAAACCAAAGGGGCAAAAATTTAGTGGGAACCCCCTAAAGGGAAAATGCACCAAAATTGTTCCTAAAGTCCTCAATATTTTGTTTTGGCCACCTTTAAATTTTTCCAGCACTCCCTTTAACACTCTTAGCCCTTTGGGGGGGTCACTAGGCTTAAAGGGTTGCAGCCACTGGAACCCTCTTCACTTTCCCCCATGACAAAAAACCGGAGCCCGTTGGATGTTAGAGACCTTGCATTCCTCCACCATTTGCCCCACAGATGCTCTATAGTGTTTAGGTCTGAAGACATGCTTGGACAGTCCAGCATCGTTACCCTCATTTTCTTTGGCAAGGCGAAGTCCCTCGCCTTTGGGGTTGTGTTTAAGGGCCTTATCTGCTTGGGGAAAACTGCCCTTTAAGCCCGTTTCCCAAAAGGGGGGGGGTTTTTTCTTTTTCTGTTCAGTATGTCACAGTACATGTTGGCCCTTCGTTGTCTCCCTCGGTGAAACCCGTAGTCCCCCCAGCCGACAGCAAATCATGCAGCCCCAAAACCCTGACACCCACTATGATTTTAAATGTTTGGTAAGACACACTTGTTTTGTTTTCTCACCGGTTGTTGCCAAAATTTGCTTGGGCACCCTCTGAACCAAAAAAAGTTTATTTGGTTCAGAAAACCCCCAAAAGGTTTTTGGTTCTAGTTTAAACCTTGCCTTTGGGCGTTCAGGGGCCTTTTGTTGGGCCCCGTTTGCGGGTTTTCCCAAAACTTTTAAAGGCAACCGGGGGTGGCACACAATGGCCCCCAGGTTGTCTATGAGGGAGTTCTGTCAGACCCCCCTAGGGGGCAGAGGGCCCGACAGGGCTTGGGAAAGACAGTTGTTTAAATACTTTGCAAAATTTTCAAAACATCCCGAAGGTTTTTGGTATGTTCACCGGCCCTTTTTTTAAAGGGACATATCTTTAACCTGTATTTCCGGCCCTTTAAAGCGAGTTTCGTCCCAATCAATTTCTTTAAACCCCAGTTTTTTTAAAAGGGAAAATATGGATTAAATTCTCCTCTCCTGCTGCAAAAAATTTCGGCTTAGCGGGGAGAGAATTACATGTCAATTTTCACGGGTTTACGAATGTTTTTATAAATGTATATTTGGGGGTGGGGGGCTGCCGGGGACCCCCCGGGCCCCCACCGCCCCGACACCCCGTCATTAAAATTTCGGGGAAAATTTCGTCCCCCCAAAATTTTTGCCCTGTTTAAAATAGCTTTAGTGTGTTTTTACCGCTATCTAACGATCGCTGAGGATAGTCCCAGAGTGAGACAAGTGAAAAAAATAAAAAATAAAAAAATAGAAAATAAAAGTTTAAAAAAAGTACAATAAACATACACATACCCAATACTGATTACATATATCAATCACCCCAAAAAAATAAAAAAAAAATACACATATTTGGTATCGCATTTGTGGTTTTAACAACTTTAAAATACAAATTTTAAAGAGATTTAACTTTATACAAAGAATGCCATAAAAAAATATGATGGCAGGGTTGCGGGTTTTTGTTCATATGTGCACATTTAAAAGGAATAAAAAGGTATCAAAAAAAACATTATGAACCCAAAAATTTGGTTTTCCAAAGGAAATTTTCAGTTTAAACCCCTGAAAAAAAAAACCCCTACACAGCTACATTTATGGAAAGACAAAAAATAAAAAGTTATGGTAATGATAGAAAAAATAAAATAAACATTGGTTTTTCTTTAAAAAAAATTTTTTAAAAAAAAATGCTGCAAAATTTAAAAAAATATAAAATTATAAATATAACTGTAACACCCAGCATGTCACGTATACTGCATTGTATGGTCATGTATACTGCATCATGTAACATGTCACGCATATTTGAACTTTGGAGAAGTTGATACAGCGATTCAATGACGAAAAATCGGTTTAAAATTTCAAGGCTTTATTAATAAACATGAAAATCCAAGTAAAATTACAAGTAGCATCCTCCGTATAAGGAAAGGTAACCGGTAGCGGTTAACGCGTTTCGGGTGTATAGACACCCTTACTCATACTCATGCATGGTGAGCACTATAAAAAATAAAAATAAAAACACTACTCATCCTGCCTCCAAAAAACAGATTACAATGCAATCAAAAAGTCAGGTGTCCATCATAATGTTAGCAATGAAAACTTCAACTCATCTCAGAAAAAACAAGCCCCTATACAGCTCCATACACAGAAAAACGTTTTTAAAAAAAAAAGTTAGGGTTTCTCAGTCTATGGGGATGCAAAAATGTGTTTTCTTTTTTAGATAAAAAAAATTTTGTTGTGTAAATGCAGCAAATCATAAAAAATATACAAATTGGGTATTGCTGTAATCATATAGACCTGCTGAGTAAAACTAGTTTGTCATTTATACCGCACAGTGACAATAAAAATAAAAACCAGAAAAAATGGTTTTGGACGACAGCATCTTAAACGCAGGAGTGAACTTTGCTTGAAGAAGGCCATGTATTGACGGGCCCAAACGTTGCTATGGTGTTTTTCACTTTGGAATAAAGTTCACTCCTGCTTTTAAGATGCTGTCGTCCAAAACCCTTTTTTCTGGAGTTGACCCTTGGTGAGTTGTGGGCTTACTCACCTTAGGACGGACTTTGCATTTATCACTATTTAGTGATTGTGGAATTTTGTGTGCTGTTCCCATCTGTGTTTTTTAATAAAAATAAAAAAACACTACCAGGATTGCTGTATTTTGTTCATCCTGCCTTCCAAAAACCTTAATAAAAAAAGATCAAAGTGTCATATGAGCCCCATATTTGTAGCAATAAAAACGGCAACCCATCCCGCAATAAACAAGCCTTTAATCAGCTCAGTATATAGAAAAGTAAAAAAGTTATGGCTATCAGACTATGATGGCATAAAGACACAATTTTTTACAAAAGTATTGTTGTAGTTGTACCGACCCGCATAGTAAAGTTATCCTGTTACTTATGCCGCACGGCGAACGCTGTAAAAATGAAGCCCAAAAAACAATGACTAAACTGCAGGTGTTTTGTTTTGTTTTTTTGGCCCAAAGCTGAAATGAAATGTAGAACACCTGTGCGCCCAAAATGCACAGTATACCCCTTGAGGAGATCCATGAGGGATGTTGAATCAAAAATGATGTAACTTCTGGAAGGCTTCACCTGTTCTGGTACTTTGGGGGCTTTGCAAATGCAACATGACCCCACCAAAATCTGCGTTCCAAAATACGAATAGTGCTCCCTACCTTGTAAGACCTACCATGTGCCCAAACAGCAGTTTACACCCACATATAAGGTATTGCCGAATTTGGAATAAATTGTGGAATAAATATTGGTTTTTTTTCCAGGATTCATTGTAAAAATGAAACATTTTCTGCTGATTTAAGACTATTATAGTCACAAAAGAGGATGCAAATGCTGCAGCTATAGCTTCATTCCCTCACACAGATGCTTGTAGAGAGCTTGACAGTCGCTTCTTCCGTTAAGTTATCTGATCCATTTGCACTTGTACACCATCCTGTTGACCTGAATAGGAAACATATGTAACAGCAAATTAACAAAACAGCTGTTTAGAGAGCAGAATATTGGTGCTGCCTATATGTTAAGAAAGTGCTCATCATCATACGGATTTCTTCAAAGGGACACTGTCAGGGTGTTTATGCTGAGAGCAGGATGTGATAGAGGGAGATAAGCTGAGCTTTGTGATATATAGGGTTATATGATAGAGGAGAGAAGCTGAGCTCTGTGATATATAGGATTATATGATAGAGGGAGAGAAGCTGAGCTCTGTGATATATAGGGTTATATGATAGAGGAGAGAAGCTGAGCTCTGTGATATATAGGGTTATATGATAGAGGAGAGAAGCTGAGCTCTGTGATATATAGGGTTATATGATAGAGGAGAGAAGCTGAGCTCTGTGATATATAGAGTTATATGATAGAGGAGAGAAGCTGAGCTCTGTGATATATAGGATTATATGATAGAGGGAGAGAAGCTGAGCTCTGTGATATATAGAGTTATATAATAGAGGAGAGAAGCTGAGCTCTGTGATATATAGGATTATATGATAGAGGAGAGAAGCTGAGCTCTGTGATATATAGGGTTATATGATAGAGGAGAGAAGCTGAGCTCTGTGATATATAGGGTTATATGATAGAGGGAGAGAAGCTGAGCTCTGTGATGTATAGGGTTATATGATAGAGGGAGAGAAGCTGAGCTCTGTGATATATAGGGTTATATGATAGAAGAGAGAAGCTGAGCTCTGTGATATATAGGGTTATATGATAGAGGAGAGAAGCTGAGCTTTGTGATATATAGGGTTATATGATAGAGGGGGAGAAGCTGAGCTCTGTGATATATAGGGTTATATGATAGAGGGAGAGGAGCTGAGCTCTGTGATATATAGGGTTATATGATGGAGGGAAGGAAGCTGAGCTCTGTGATATATAGGGTTATATGATAGAGGGAGAGAAACTGAGCTCTGTGATATATAGGGTTATATGATAGAAGAGAGAAGCTGAGCTCTGTGATATACAGGTTTATATGATTTGGAGCAGGATTTCTGAGTACAAAAAGCAAAGAGAATAATAAAAGTGAAAGTGCTGCTTATTCACATACAGTGATTGACAGTCTGTTCAGTACACAATACTGATACAGGGAAAGCTGTTGTTGGGTGGGGTAAGCAGGACTTGCATTTAAGGAGTCTTATATCTATCGTAGCAATTATTCAGTTTAAGATATTTCAGATTAATAAACACAGGACACTATTTAAGTTGTAAAAGACTTTAAAACTGTTGGCCTAACCTTAGGATATTAAATCAGTAAGGGTCAGGCATTTGGGCTGACCAGCACTGCACCCATTTTATTGTTTATCCGACAGCAAATTTTAACAGCAAATTTGACACTTTGAAGTATAAAATGCGTAGCAAATCCACAAGAAAATCTGCATGCACAACATTTTTCAGTGAAGTTGATGTGGATTTGCATGTAATGTCTGAACCCATGCTTATTATTTCATACAATATTTTTATTGCAGTGTTGGAAAATAATATATATAAAGATAACTGCCAAAGTTGTATTTTTTCTGGAAAATGGAACTGACTTGTGTGGAGGTATAAGATAATAATAAGATGTTTATCTGAATGTAGAACAATATTTTTGGAGCAAATATACGTGCCAGAGATTTAATTTCCTTTTACTTTGCTATTCTTTTTAACCCCTTAAGGTTCAAACTTGTTTTGGACTTAGGGACCAAGCCCTTTTTTTTTTTAAATCTAACGTCATTTTATCCGGGAATACATTTTTAATGCTTTTACCTATTCATGTGATTTTGAGATTATTTTCTCATGACACATTGTACTTTAACGGGGTTTTCTCACTATAAGGATTGCTTTTTATGCTAAAGATCTTGCAAAAAAAAGTCACTTTCCAATACATGTCCATTAACAGTGTCCTACCTATTCCTAGATATCCCCTCTTGTATGGGCTGCATCAGCTCCTCAGGTTGCTATAGATACAGACCTGTTTGGTTTCTCCTGATAGGCTGCCAGCACTGGTTGCTATAGCTACAGACCTGCCTTCTACTGCAGCCTAGTAGAAGCCAGTACACACGCCCCTGAATTCAAATGAAACCAAGAAAACAGGACTGAGGTAAGAAGAATCAATGTAGTGAGACAACCCCTTTAAGTTAGCAATTCATTTTGGTCAAAACAATCCTTGTTTATTTGTGAAAATATCAAAATGTTTTAAAAATTTGGAAAAATGTCTGCGTGTAAGACAAACAGTCATACCGAACAAAATAGTTAATAATTAACATCTGCCCATCTAGCCAAAATGACATATGTAAGGTCATACACTAATGTTGGACAAAAAAGTCTAGCTCTGATTCATCCAAAGGTGTTTGAGGGGGTTAATTTCCGGGCTCTGCAGATCCCTTGAGTTCCTCCACACTATATTTCATAAATGATATCTTTATGGACTTCCCTTTTTGCACAGGGACATAGTCAAGCTTGGAAAAGGATTGGGTTATCCTTAAACTGCTACAAACACAGTTGGACGCATGTAGTTTTCTAAAAATGACTTATTGTTATGTTTGCTGTTGCATTAACATAACACTGCACTGGAAATAGGGGTTTAACTGAAGACCTAAAGTTTGGCCCATACCATTATCACTGCTCCAGAAAATGTCACTGCTCATCTGAGTAAGAATAGCTTTCTAAGGGACCCAGTTTTCAACCAAACCCAGAGTAAGGATACGTCCACACAGCATATGTAAAATGACGGACAGATTCTGTTTAAGAATCCGGACGGTATTTTATGGTTTTTCAAAGGTTTTGGTGAACAGTCCTGTCCACAGTTTGCAGATTCGTCTGTCCTCCACAACCATTGAATTGCACACCTTCTGTCCGAACACTGGGTGGAAGTTTGTGCATGTTCCAAGTTTTTCGAAAAGCTATTGGCTGAAAAGCCATCCAGCTGATAATCCGTTCAGTATAGACTATTAAATGGTTTCTCTTTTAAAGTCTGTGGGAATGGTTTCTTGTCGGTTTTTAGATGGTTTCCAAATCCACAAACCGTCAGAAAATCCGACCAGGAAACCATGCTGTGTAGATGGAAACTAAGCCATCAGATTTTTAGATAGCAAAGCATGCATCACCACTATAGAGAACACATCTTCACTACTCCACAGGCACCAAGCTTTAGGCTATGTCTACACAGCACTGGATCTTGGTCAGTTGTTCTCGGATTCAGTATTTTGAATCTACCAAAAATCCGACTGTGCCCAGCGCTGTGTAGACCTCAATAGAATATCTGTGCTGTAGTCTACACAGCACGGATTTTTTTTACTAAAGTTTCCCAAGACCTAAAACCATCCGGAATATAGAACCACCAGAATCCGAAATTCGACCATTTTGTAGCGCAAAAAACTGGTGGTGCAGCGCGGTCCACTGATGGGAAAATGACGTCGGATTTTGGACACCATTTTCACATTGCTGTGTAGACATAGCCTTACAGCACTCCAGCCAATACTTCACATTGCACAGGTGATCTTATGCTTGAGGGAAGTTGCTCCTCCATAGAAACCCATTTCATAAAGCTCTTAGCGCACAGTTTGAATTTCATGTGACAGATGTCACTTTTTATTAGCCTCTTCACTGCCCTAGACCACCACAGTAACATGGACAATTTGGACAAACCATGTCTGTATAATGCCTAAAGATTTAGGGTGACATGTATGAATTTTGGTGCCTAGACGTCAGTTTTATAGCGCAAATTAGTAACATAGAATGCGCCAGAATGTATGAACCTGTTCTACTGCGGGTCATATACTTTGTGCTTTCTAGTTCCAAACCGACGACTCAGGTTCAGGTAAACCACTATTAACTTGGTCTACCTGTTCCAGCAGTAATAAGCCTAGTTTTGCCGTCCTTCATTCATAAATGTGTAGAATCATACGGTTGTGGTGTGACACACCCCCAGAATGCCCCCATGTCCTGGGCGCATTACAAAGTGCCGCGAGTGCCCGATAATGTGCCTAATTTTGGAGTGCACCTGCTTATACATCAAGAGAACAGTCCCGTACATACATGTCGCCCTTAATGCACATTTTATTGCTTTTTTTCTGTGACTTGCAGAAAAATCTGTAGTAAAGCTGTTTTGTAAAATGATCCCTAACCCTAAGAGGCGCATTATGGTTTCATCACAGAAAAGTTCACATGACCATATGTGTGCCGGTTCTGAAGCCAGAGTGCATGGGGTCTGCTCAGGAGTCTGCATTTAGGAGTTCTGGTCTGAGGCCCATGCTTAGTGTAAAGGAACTGGTCTGGGGTTTGGATTGTTTGGAGCATGTATTCACTTAAGGAATCTTTCTGGGTTCTATATTTTTTAAGGGATGTGGCATGAATGTCTGTTTTGGGGTCAGGTCTACAGCCTGAAATAGTTTAGGGCAGCGGTCCCCAACCTTTTTTTCTACCAGGGACCGGTTTGATGCACGACAATTTTTCCACGGCCCAATGGGGGGCGGGGATATTGGGGGCGTGGCTTGATGTTTAGAATCCCACACAAAAAAAAACCCCAATAAAGTGTATACTGTGTCTTTAGGTGTTTAGTTGGGTAACCAGTTTTTTATAACGGGAGACTGATTGTCACTCTGTGGTCCTATAATTTTTAATAATCTGACCCAAGAGCGATAATCAGCTGCAGTAATATTTACATTATACAGTATAAATAACTATATAATCAGCTTGTCAAAAAAATATATGCCCCCGTTATAAATAATATACCCCCCATATGAAGGGGACAAAAATAGCTGCCCCATATGATGTGATACATAGCCCCCCAGTTTGATAGTGATACAAGCTGCCCCAGTATGAAGGATACATAGCTCCCCCCAGGTGATAGTGAAATAGCTCCCCCCCATAGTGAGAGGATACATACGCCCCAGTATGAGAGGTAAAAATTGCCCCCAGTATGATAGTGAACATAGCCCCCCAGTATGTAGTGATACATAGCTGCCCCCAAAGGTGTAGTGCCAAGCTCCCCCAGTAGTGATAGTGATACAACTGCCCCCATAGTGAGAGTGAACAACTCCCCCCCATTTGGGGGTTATCATACGCCCCCATAGTGAGAGTGATAAAAGCTGCCCCCAGTAGTGATAGGATCATAGCTCCCCCAGTAGGAAGGATACATACGGGCCCCCGTAGTGAAGTGATACAAGCTCCCCCCAAAAGGATAGTGATACATACGCCCCCAGAGTAATGGTATATAGCTCCCCTCATAATAATATATTAGCTGGCCCCCCGTATATGATATTTAGCGTCCCCATATTAATATACTCCCCCCAGTGTATTGGTAATAGCTGCCCCCATAGTAATGGTATATAGCTGCCCCCAGTAAGTGGTAATAGCTTCCCCATAGTAGGGATATTAGCTGCCCCCAGTAAGTGATAGATTACTGCCCCCCCATTAATGTATATAGCGCCCCCATGTTTAAAATATAGGGCCCCCAGTATAGTGAATTTAGCTGCCCCATAGATGATATAAGTTGCCCCCAGTAAAAGGGTTATACAGCTGCCCCCAGTAGTAGGATACAAGCTGCCCCCTTTTAGTATGATATATAGCTCCCCCCATTGTAAAATTTGCTCCCCCCCGTAGTAGTGTATTAGCTCCCCCCAGTTAATTGTAATAGCTGCCCCCAGTAGTAATGATAATAGCTGCCCCCAGTAAAGATAGTTGCCCCCAGTAGTTAAAAATAGCTGCCCCCAGTAGTAGGGTTTAAGCTCCCCCCATAGTAGGAAAGATAGCTGCCCCCATTTTAGTAGGAAGATACTGCCCCCTTAAAGTGATATTAGCTGCCCCCAGAGTATGGTATATACTGCCCCCCAGTGTAATGGTAAAGCTGCCCCCAGTAGTAGTTTATATAGCTCCCCCCAGTGTAATAAAATTTAAGCTGCCCCCCAGGTATGATATATAGCTCCCCCATTTAGTGAAAAACTCCCCCAGATATGATTATACTCCCCCAGTAGTTTGGGTATAAGGGGGCCCCCAGTAGAAAATGGTATATAGCTGCCCCCATAGTTATTTTTAAAACTCCCCCCCAGTTAATGGTATACAGCGCCCCCAGAGTAAAATAAGCTGCCCCCTATGTGATATATAGCTGCCCCCATAGTAAGGAATAGCTCCCCCATTTTATTTTTATAAAGCTCCCCCCAGTAGAAAGGGTTTATGCGCCCCCATAGATTGATATATAGCTGCCCCCAGTAGTGTGAATATAGCTTCCCCCATAGTATGATAATAGCTGCCCCCATAGTTGATATAAAGTGCCCCCAGTAGTATGATATTACTGCCCCCAGTAAAATAAAATAATAGCTCCCCCAGTAGTAATGGTATATAGCGCCCCCAATTTTTGTGATATATAGGCCCCCCCAGTAGAATTTTAATTTAGCTGCCCCCATATATTGGTAAAATTACTGCCCCCAGTTAGTGGAAAATAGCTCCCCCCCGTATAATGATATATAGTGCCCCAGTAGTATGTATATATTTCCCCCCCCAGAGTTTTGGGTATATAGCCCCCCAGTAAAATGGTTTAAACTGCCCCCAGTATATGGTATATTACTCCCCCCCATATAGGGGTAAAACTCCCCCAGTAGTAATGAATATACTCCCCCAGTATAAGGTAATTTTTTGCCCCCCATATATTGGTATAATTTGCCCCCTTATAAGGATAACTGCCCCCATATAGTGTATATAGCGGGCCCCCAGTAGTGTTGATATTAGCTGCCCCAGTATAATGGTATAACCCGCCCCCAGTGTAAGGGTTATAGCGCCCCCTAGTAATGGATTTTAGCTCCCCCCCATATTTTGGTATATCCCCCCCCTATTTTATGGTATATAGCTCCCCCATTTGTATATAATAGCTGCCCCCATTAAAATGATAATAGCGCCCCCATAGTTTTGGGTAAATAACTGCCCCCAGTAGAAATTTGGGTAATAGCCCCCCCCCGAGTATGGTATATACTGCCCCCAGTGTCGTGATATAACTGCCCCCATATAATGGTATATAGCTCCCCCCCAGTAAAATGATATATAGCGCCCCCATATTTTTGGTATATAAACTGCCCCCATAGTAATGGTAACACTGCCCCCAGTAGTGATATATAGTCCCCCCAGTAGAGTAAATTTTTAGCTGCCCCCAGTAGTAATGGTATTTTAGCTCCCCAGCTCAGCCCAGGACAATTATAAAACAAAAAAAAAAAGAAATAAGCATCACTCCCCTTTTCCCCGGAGGCGAACCCCCCCTCCCCGGCACCGACGCCCCGGCGCGCGGGGGGGGTTTGTGACGTTCTCCCGTACACTCCATCCCATCATCGTTGTAGATACGGATCTCGGACGCCGCATCTACAGCAAAGGGGGGGGAAAGCAGGGGCGGTAATGCACTGCTCCTGTTTTCCCTGTAAGGCAGCCGCACCTGAGTGCAGTGTAGCCTGCACGGCCCGGGGATCATAGGCCTGCAGACAAGAGCCCGGCCGCCCGGACTAAACAGCGGGCGGCCCGGCATCAAGTGTAGCTGGCCCCGGGCCCCGGCCGGGGGGACCCGGGGTTTTTGGGGCAAGGTCAAACCAAGGCCTGTGACATAACTGTCTCCAAGTCTTTTTGTGGCCTAAAAGATCTTAGAACAGTGGGCAGGAGGACAAGGTCGGACACAAAAGGGACCCAACCTCTCTTTCCCTGGAGCATGCATCGAGCACTTGACAAAGGGGGGTGGCCTGCACGGTGAAGGCACCACTTGGTTGGAACCCATGCCACCCCCACCCCCATCCGTTTTGCCACTTAAAAGTTGGTGACACAGCTTTTAAACCCTACCAGGCACCTTAGCCACTCTACAATGACCCTTTGAGGGCAACCATAATGCTGACATGGCCCTCAGTGTAAATGAGTCTGAAACACCTGTTTTAGAGGTTCTGCCGTCCTATATTAATTTATTTAGGGGGTTTGGGTTTTTAATTTATTCTTAGTTGTATTTATTCTTTTTTTTTGGCTAGGTTATTTTTTGTAAGGTTGGGATGGGGTCTAAAATTTTAAGGGGGATTGTGGTTAAATTAAATTTGGTTATTTTCTGTTCTCTATACAGTGGTACCTTGAGATACGAGTTTAATTCGTTCTGTGACCTTACTCTTAAAGGGAACCTGTCACATATTTTATGCCCCCCTTGCTGAGGGCAGCACAAGCTAGTGAAAGATATGCGTTTCCAGACTGTGTCCCTTTATTCTGTAAATGCTGGAGTTTTAGAGCATTACCTTTGAAATTTTACTCATGAGCAGGGGGTTAGTCCCCCCCCAAAGGGTATTCCCCCCCACGACAGTTATTCACATGTTTTCTTTATTCAAATAACATGTTTATCAGTTGAGTTGGGCGGGGGAGCCCCAGGGGCGGGGGGTTTTTAAAAAAATACTCTTTTCTGGCGAAAACTGCCGATGGGAGCATTAAAAACCAAACTCCAGCACTTTAAAAGGGCTAAGGGACACAACGGGAAACAGCA
This sequence comes from Phyllomedusa bahiana, assembly GCA_025379985.1. Classification (NCBI taxonomy): domain Eukaryota; kingdom Metazoa; phylum Chordata; class Amphibia; order Anura; family Hylidae; genus Phyllomedusa; species Phyllomedusa bahiana. Next base: position 61,607 of record JAODAL010017222.1, on the reverse strand, counting down.
GGGCTGACACAGCTTGTTCTGTTCCTCAGCAAGGGGGCATATCTATGGACAGGTTTTTTCAAATTGCTCTTGTTCAAAGCAAATTTTTCCTAGAAAAAGAATTGAAACGCATTAAACTTTTCCAGACCCAAACCCCCCCACAAACATGTACACTTAAAAATCCTTATACAGTGTAACAAAAGAGAAATAAACTGGTTTAATTAAGTGGATTCACCTTGAAAGTCAGACAAAAAAGCTGCGGAGTGGGGGAAATCACTAAATTTTTAATTCCCGTTTGTTTTCCACTTCACTTAGGTGGTTCACACAATGTTGCCTAAGGGAGATGGTTTTTTCAAAAAAGATTCTTTTTAAAAATTCACGGATGGCTATAGGTTAGCAGCTTTTGAGCAAGATGCAATGCATGTCCGCTCTCCTTCACTTTTAACTCAAATATTCGCTCTTAACTCAAAGTCAAGGTACCACTGTATAAATTAAGGGCTCTATTCGGGACCCAATCTGGAGTTTCAATTTATGTGGGGGTCTGGGGTCTAAATAATTTCAGGGGCTTGAGGTCTGAATTTATTTAAAGGTCTCTTCTAGAGTTTCAATTAGTTTTGGAGTCTTGTCTGACATATAAAATGTACTTGAACTGCTATAGATGCCGGGAATGGGGGAAGAAGAAGAACCCAAAACTCTTGGTACAATTCGTAGTTGCAGATAAAGCCATAGCAGTGGTTTTTGGCTGAGTGGATAAATAAAAGGGAAGATCTCTCCAAATAAAAGGAAATAGAACAACCCCAATCAGAGAAAATGTCACTGTATCATGAATTTATAAAAGACCTAACCTGTTTGTTATAGTAAATCTTAGAAAAAACAGAAAAACTATGTGTATATAGGTTAATTAACAAATGGGGTTTTTCCCTTCCTTGCAAGAGAGGTAGGTAGGTTTAGAGACATAGCCGTTTGACAAAAAAAAAGAGCTGTAACAATCAGTGTCAATGCTGGCACAGAAAGGCTGCACTGACTATAGACACGGCTTGGCAGGTAATAGTAGGAAAGTGGGATCTAAGTTTAGGGAACAGCCTAGGGCCTATGTTCTACTTAAAGGGGTTTTCCCACCAAGTTAAATTGACATGGGAATCTTGCAAATTAAAAAATAAACAATTTCACCATTCATTATTAATAATTCTGTACCATTTTTGTTTTAGCTGCTCCCTTAGTAATCCATACTGTACAGCTTGTCTCCAGGGGGTACGACCAGAGATGAGAGCTCCTCTGTGCTGGCCACATATGCTCAGATATCACCTTTCCTCTTAGGGTATGTTCACACGCTGTTTTTGGATCCGATTTTGGATCCGTGTTGGATCCGAAAATCGGACCAAAAACGCTGCGTCGATCGGATCTAAAACAGATCCAACACGTACCCAAACACGCAGCTCAAAAGTGTATGTTACACGGACAAAAACACGCAGCTCAAAAGTGTATGTTACACGGACAAAAACACGCCTTGTGAACATACCCTTAGGCAGCTTAGTCAGTCTCTCCCTGACTAGTAATCACACATTTACTGCTGAGCGAGTGTTTAACCCCAGGTGCTATCATTCTAGTCCTGTCTGAATTAAAGCAAAGAAAATTTCAATTTCACGTACAGAAAGTTGCAACAACAACAGCTATTTGACAATGTGTTGTCCCTGAAGGGGCTGTATCCAATCATTATGCACCAACATGAGAACGTTCTGTGTTTATAACTTTTGAACCACAAGAGATATTGCAAATCTGATTGCAGCAATCGATTTCTGAAACAATTCCTTTCCATTGGAAAAAGCTGCCTTTGATCCAAAATTGTAGCTTTCAAGATGACAGCTATGTTCTGGACAAAGCCTAATAGATAGTCCCCTTCACCCATTACTTGCTGAGGTATTCACATATGTAATTTCCCTTTTGTTTCTGAAATAAAAGGGTGTCCTGGATCTTTTGACTTACCCTGTACCTAGGCTGTATAATACCTCGTTCACACGGCTTATTTGGGACTGATTGGAGCCGTAGTGCGTGCCGTATTTGCGCAGCAGTACAGCTCCAATCAGTCCCAGTAACTACGGTAATCCACTGCTCTCTATGAGAACTGTGGATTCCGTCTCTCCTCCCCGCTCGGCGAATCCGCCGCGGGGGGAGAAATGGAACATGCACATTATTTATGGCGTGTACGCGCCGTGAATAATGAGTGTCTATGGGGCTGGCGAGCTGCCGCCCCCGCTGCACGGCTGCCGGAGTAATTGCGGGGCGAAATCTGTCCCTGTAATTACGTCGGCAATAAGCCGTGTGAACATTGCCTTACTCAGGCTAGGTTCACATCACATTTTTTAAACTGAAAACGTGTCCCCAAAAGTGGCCATTAATGTATACTGTATATATTGACTTCAATGGCAGGATGCATTGCCACAGCATATGTTTTTGGTATTTGTTTCCTAACCTTACATCATCTGTCCTTTTTTTGACAGATGTAAGGCGCAAGTTGCTGAGCTGTTTCCTTTTGTATTAAAACATATATGTTACAGTATACGTTTTTTTTAAACCACCTAAAGGGTTTGTCGCACTAAAAATATTACTTTCAATGTGTAGGGTACAGTAATTGAAGACATTTTATAAATAGATTGCTTTGCTAATTTTTATTTGTTGAGGAGATAAAAGTGATTTTATCAGCTGTGAGTGCACTTAGGTTTCTCTAGGTTACCAACCTGCTCTGCCCTGCTCTCCCCTGCTGTTTATGTCATCACATACATTGGCACACAGACCTGCCAGCAGCTAGAGAGCTTGAATGTTATCTGCTCTAACAAACAAAGAAGACTCATTACTTTTGTTTACTTTAGCTCTAAAGCTTCTCTGGGCTTTAGATAAACATCTCCTGCTCTCATGTCTGAGTAGTTAGCAGATCTTTGAATACAGTGCTAATCTGCTAATCTGCTATAGAACCCACAGCCTGACCAGGAAGAGACAGGATGCATGAATGAAAGCTGCTTTTGGCTCTGTGACACAGTGTGGTGAGACAACCCCTTTAAGAACCATTAATGACCAGCTACATTTTTCAGTTATTGCCTCTCTTTCAGTGGTCATAACATTTTTATTTTTTCAGTGACGCAACTGTATGAGGACTTGCTTTATGCGGAAGAAGATGTAATTTTTTTTTTGCTGTAGTTTGGGGATACAAATAAGTTATTGTGTATTTTTTTTTAAATTAATAAAGTGTTTTTCTACCATCTTTTTCACAATTCACATTTTAAACTAAATAACCTGTTAAATTAATTCTACAGGTTATTACGGTCATGTGGATACCTTACATATGTAGGGTTCTTTTTCTGTATAATATATGCGCAATAATTGTTTTTAGAGTAAATATTTTTATTTTATTTTTTACACACTTTTTGTTTTTATAGTTTAATGTCCCCTATAGGCAGATATAGGCAGGTATAGGAAGGTATATGTACCCCATAGGCAGGTATAGGCAGTTATATATCTCCCATAGGCAGGTATAGGCAGGTATATGTCCCCCATAGGCAGGTATAGGCAGTTATATATCTCCCATAGGCAGGTAGAGGCAGGTTTTTTAAAAAAAAAAAAAACAAAAATACAAGTACTTACCTCTCTCCCCGCTGCTCCGATGCGCTCAGTCTTCTGGCACAGGCGTCGAGATGACACAGCACGCTGCCTGTGCCGGATACTCCAGAAGGCCGCAAGTCTTCTTGCGGCCTTCCGGAGTCCTATTGCGGAGCAGGGAGCGCTCGCTCTGTGCATCGCAATAGTATCTTCAGCTATATGTTCTCCCCGAGAAAGCGCATACAGCTGAAGAGATCGCCGCCAGCACCCGGGCCATTTCAGTGCCCGGATGCCGACAGTGACTTGAGTATAAGCTTATAATATATTACCATAGTCCTGTAGGGTTATACATTATAAACTGTGTCAGTATGACACAGGCTGCTGTTAGAGCAACACACAGTGGGGCGGATTTATCAATACTGTCTAATGCTTAGACAGTGTTAGGGGTGTGTCCAGAAGGCAGTATGCAAAAACCGGCCAGATTCTTAATAAAGAATTCGGCCTGTATTTTGACATCTTGTATGTGGTTTTGTGGGGACGGTTCCACTGTTGGGATTGTATTGGGCAGGTGATGAGCAGGGCCTGGTTTTCTCCATACATACCGCTTACAATTATCACCAAAAAGTTCAATCTTCATCTCATCAGACCAGAGAATCTTATTTCTCATAGTCTGGGTGTCCTTCATGTGTTTTGTTGCCATCTGTATGCGGCTTTCATATGTCTTGCACTGAGGAGAAGCTTCCGTCGGCACACTCTGCCATAAAGCCACAACTCGTGGAGGCTGCAGTGATAGTTGACTTTGTGGAACTTTCTCCCATCTTCCTACTGCATCTCTGGAGCTCAGCCACAGTGATCTTGGAGTTCTTCCTTACTTCTCTCACCAAGGTTCTTCTCCCACGATTGCTTAGTTTGGCTGGATGGCCAGGTCGAGGAAGAGTTGTGGTCATCCCAAACTTCTTCCATTTAATGATTATGGAGGCCACTGTGCTCTTAGGAACCTTGAGTGCTGCAGAAATTCTTTTATAACCGTGGCCAGATCTGTGCCTTGCCACAATTCTATCTCTGAGCTCCTTGGGTAGTTCCTTAGACCTCATGATTCTCATGTGCTCTGACATGCACTATGAGGTCTTATATAGACAGTTGTGTACCTTTCCTAATCAAGTCCAATCAGTTTAATTAAACACAGCTGGACTCCAATGAAGGAGTTGAAGCATCTCAAGGAGGATCAGAAGGAAAAGGACAGCATGTGAGTTAAATATGAGTGTCACAGCAAGGGGTCTGAATACTTATAACCATGTGATATTTCAGTTTTTCTTGTTTAATAAATGTGCAAAAATATCTACATTTTTATTTTTTTTGCTTTCAAGATGAGGTGCAGAGTATACATTAATGAGTCAAAAAAATTGAACTTTTTGCGCCTTACCAAATGGCTACAATGAAAGAAAGAGTGAAAAATGTAAAGGGGTCTGAAAACTTTCCGTACCCACTGTATGTTTATAGCATGGGCACTTACACTAGGATATGCCTTCCATTGACATACACTGTAAAAAAAAAAGTATACTGTAACGTATATGTTTTTGTTCAACTTGATAAAGCACAGCACCCCACATCCTCCATCTGTTAAAATTTAACGAATATTTGACGGAAAATGTAAAGACGGACATAATGTCAATGCACGTTGCACATCTGTCCACCTATGAGTCAATGAACACATTAATGCATTATTGCGTCATAACACCAGATACTGAAAATAAAGTAGTATGCACTAAGCCAAAGGGCCAGTTCACACGACGTCTACTGCTTACGTCACACGTATACGTTTTGATACCCACAAACAGTATTATAATGTATAGCTTGATGGTGAAACGTGGTCAGAAGAGCATCCTTTTGAATACATCCATATCCTGTTTTTTATTAGGCTCAGAAAAACGTCTTTTTAGTCATAACTTATACCTAAACTGTACGGTAACAACATTGAACCTTATATATGAAAACTAACATTAAAGAGAACCTGTCACATAGATTATGCCCCCCTTGCTGAGGGCAGCACAACCTAGTGTCAGACATGCTGTTCACAGCGCTGTGTCCCTTATTCCGTAAGGTGCTGTAGTTTTAGGGCATGTTCCCACGGCACCGGTTTGCGGGCGGTTTTTCAGACGGTTTGCGGTTTTGCAGACCGTCTGAAAAACCGGCCACAAACAAACACACCGGGCCGCTATGGAAAACCCATGCAGCAGTCCCCACTGCTGTTCATTCTTCCGTCTGGTTTTCAGTGGGAAGGGGGAGGGCTTTTCGCAGCTCATCGCGGAGAAAAGCCGTTACCTGACGGTATATGTCCTTTGCCGTGGGGATGAGCCCTTAGAGTATTTAATGCTCAAATCTGCACTTTTCAGCCAGAAAAGAGTCATGAACAGACTGGTTTTTTTACACCCCGCCCATTTGATATAGTCCCGCCCACCTCACAACTGAGTAATCTGTTACTTTGAATAGGTAGAAACATGTGAATAACGGTCAGTGGGCAGGGCTAGCCTTTGGTGGGCGGGGATAAAACCTGCTCATATATAAGATTTGAGCATTAAATGCTCTAAAACTACAGCATTTTACAGAATACAGGACACAGCGCTGGAAACAGCAGGTCTGACACTAGCTTGTGCTGTCCTCAGCAAGGGGGGCATAATCTATGTGACAGGTTCCCTTTAAGATTGTCCTTGTTGCCCATGGCACCAATCAGAGCTCAGCTTACATTTCTTCTACAGCTGTGGGCAACAAAGACAGACTTACTGCTGGACAGTTTTTATAAGGGTATGTTCACACGAAGTACAGCCCACTGGCTCCATAGACATGTATTACTCGCGGCACATATTTGCTGCAAATAATTGACATGTCACTTATCTCCCCGTGTGTACAATACGATTGTATTGTACACACGGGGAGAGGAGGCGTAATCCATAGTTCTCTATGAGAACTATGGATTACCGTAATTATGGGACGCATTTCCCCGCGTATTAGAGCACAGTACTCCGCAAACTACGTGGCGAAATGCACCCCAAAATAAGCCATGTAAACATACCCTAAATAAGGCCCATTGTGTGAACCCATACCTACTGAGCATTCATCTATTCCAAATCACGCATAAGGCTATGTTCACACGGGCGAGCGTATTTGCGCTCTAATATGGGCGAGATGCGCAGCGAAAATTACGGTAATCCACAGTTCTCATAGAGAACTATGGATTACGCCTACCCCCCCCGTCGTACAATACGATCGTATGGTACGCGCGGGGAGATAAGTGACATGTCAATTACTTGCGGCGAATACACGCCGCGAGTAATGACTGTCAATGGGGCCGGCCCGGGCCAACCCCCCCCCCCCCCGCGCATCGCGGGAGTATGCGCATATCAGCGCGACTCCCGAACACCCGTCGAAATTGCGGGGCGTACTGTACACCCCGCAATTACGCCGCGTGAACATAGCGTAAGGCTTAGTGCACACTGCGTTCTTTTTTTAACGGATGACGGATCTGTTCTGACACAAGGAAAAACGTTTTTCTTGACAAATGTAGGTGGAAGGATGTGCAATGTATATTCACATGGTGTCTGTTTTCACACTTTCCATCAAATATGAGCTTCATTTTAACAGATGGAGGACGCAATGTGTGTTTCAAGTTGAAAAAAAACCATATACATTGCAGTATATGTTTTTTTTAAAAATGTCTGTCAATAAGAAAACATATCCATATTGTAAATGTTTATGTTTGTATCCGTCATCAAAATATAAACAAACCTACCCAATCAAATTGCAGGGAAAAAAGGGGGATGGCCAATAGAAAAGCTAGTTAAAAATAATAAATAAAACGGATGTTGAACGTCTGCTCCAAGCACAGCACGTTTGGCATCCGTCTAGCGCAGGGGTGTCAAACTGCGGCCCTCCAGCTGTTGGGAAACTACAACTCCCATCATGCATTTGTATAATCTATAACAGTGGGCCTGATGGGAGTTGTAGTTTCCCAACAGCTGGAGGGCCGCAGTTTGACACCTGTGGTCTAGCGCATACGTTCTATACACATTTGACAGATGGTCAGTGCGCTTAGTCTAAAAAAAGTATACTTGAAATAGCGCAGCACCCTGTGTCCATCTGTCAAATAGAAAGATACATGGCGTGAGGCGGATACAAGGATATATACTGTGATAGCGCGTCCAGCCATAGAGGCCAGTGCCTGCGGTAACGCACACGTTTGGATAAGAAAGCGCAGGTCGGAGCGGTGGACTCGGTGTGAACATGACGCCCGCTCTCCGTGTACAGTGGAACGTGCTTGACATCCATACAGTAGGGGTGTGGTGTGGGCTGCTCCTCACTGACTCTCCTCAGGGGGGCGTGCCTCCCGGCTTGCCGGCCCGAGTCATTCATACGTCTCAGTCAGAGAGCAGCGGCGGCGGCGTGAACCGGAGCTGCTGCCACATCGCGCACCCGCCGACCCTCATCCGCAGCGGCCGCCGGGCTGACCTCTCCTCCGGGATGGAGAAGCAATCCGAAAACGCATCATGCACCGGCTTATTGGGGGAAGAGCAGACCAAGTCCCTGGACAAGGTACTGTCTATGTAACGTATGTGTACACACTGTGCGGTTTGTCTGATGAGAGGTGACTGTCTAGGGTGTAGGAGCCGGCATACTATGTAATGTATGTGTATACACTGTGCGGTTTGTCTGATGAGAGGTGACTGTCTAGGGTGTAGGAGCCGGCATACTATGTAATGTATGTGTACACACTGTGCGGTTTGTCTGATGAGAGGTGACTGTGTTCAGGGCGTAGCAGCCGTCATTCTGCATGTGACTTGGTCCTCCCCTGTCATTGAAGCAGGTCAAGTTCTTTCCTATGACTGCCGCTAGTGTCATGGACACTGTGTACTTTCCGGGGATGCGGTAGTTTCCTATGCTGGCAGGATGTGTCTGACGTGGACACCAGGACCTGTTGGTAGAGGGGGGCATGTTGGCAAGGTTCCAGCGGGTATCAGTGAGGGCACAGCATTCCTCTACATGCCTCTCCATTGTTCATTATTCCAGTTTTGGGGTAGAAAAAATAATGCTGTACAAACCCAAAAGTATCAAATTTCTCATTTCTGGCCCCTTTTCCCGGGAACGGTCACATACAACCCTACCCCAAAAATTGTCCCAGTAACCACCCCAGGGGAAACCTTGGGTTTGGGGGCCCAATGGGGGGGACCTTTGGGGGGGAAACGCTTCCGGGGGGGGCCCCAACCGGGGGGGTTGGGGGGGAATTTTTTCCCCAAAATTGGGGGGGGGGGGGGGTTGCCCGGGGGGTTTTTTTTGTGGTACACAGTTTTCCTGAGGGGGTTTTGGGCCCTTTTGGGGGAAAAGGAAACCCCCGCTTCCTGATTGGGGGGTTGCCCGGGGGGTTGGGGGGGGAACAAAAAGCTTCCGGGGGGTAGGGTGGGGGTTTTATTGCCCTGTTGGGGGGGTTGGGGGGGACACGGGCTTCCTAAAGGGGGGGTTTCCTGTGGGGGGGACACGGGTTTCCCCTGAGGGGGGTTCCCCCGTGGGGGGTTTGGGGGGACACAGCTTCCGGGAAGGGGGGGGTCCCCCTTTGGGGGGGTTGGGGGGGCCCAAGTTTCCCTGGGGGGGGTCCCCCCGTTTGGGGGGGTTGGGATCAAAATTTTAAAAGCTTCCTGGGGGGGGTGGTGGGGGGCCCCCGGGGGGCCCCGGTGGGGGCCGGGCTTCCCGGGGGGAAGGGGGGGGTTTGGGGGGTTCCGGGGGGGGGGGGGCCCCCGGGGGGGTTGGTGGTCACAGCTTCCTGGGGGGGGTGGTGGGGGGGTTTTGGCCCCCCTTTTCGGTTGGGGGGAAAAGGTTTCCGGGGTGGTGGGGGGTCCCTTTGGGGGGCCCCCACCAATTCGGGGGTTTAAGGGCTTTTAGGGTTACTTTTTCAAATGCGGTTTTTTTTGGGAAAACCTTTGGGGGCCCATTTTTGCGTAAAGAGCTTTGGGCCCACTCGGGGTTCCGTGTGGGACCCAGGTTCCACCCAAGAATATGCGTGGATTTTTTTGGGGTTCGGGCCCGGGTAACCTATAGCAACAAGTTGACCTCTTCTTTTAGAGAAGCTTTAGAAAAGTTAAGGCTGGGGGGGTCTGGTTGCTATGGACAACCATTACACTTGTCTGTTGATATAAGTACACATATAAAACCTAGGACAGTCTCATAACTACAACTAAATGGAGCTGCAAACTGAAGCCTGAGAGAGACCAGAAGTAACTGGCTGTATTCAGACACCTACTTACCATGCAAGGGTGTAACTAAAGCCATAGGAGCTATGGGGCCCGGAGGCTGGAGGGGAGGGCGACACTCGGGGGCAGGAACATTGAATCTTTTTGTAAAAGGACAATTTGGTGGCTTTCTGCTCTCCAGCAGTACTATGTGAGATCACTGATAGATGGCGGTATTATTTATACCTTTAATTAGGCTGCTGTTTCAGTATTCTCATTAGACGGTGGAGGCCCATCTCTTTTAAAGAATTTCTTTTTTACATTTTTGACACCAAGGCCCCCCCTTTTCTAAAAAACCCTGAAATTTGATTTTCCCTGCACCCCCATAACACAAGAATATCCCCCTTAGTTTTTCCAGATTTATGTCCACCTATTTCCTCATAGCCCAGCCAGGAATATAGATCCAATAAGGAAGCAACGTGTATAAAAGGAAGAAGCTCTATATTAATTATTAGGGAAAAAATTGTTCTCTCCAAAATTAAAAGATACAAAATTCGGGACAGATGTAAATTTAGGCCTAAAAATGAAGAAATTTTATAAAAGTTTCACGGAGTGAAATTGTGATATTCCCGCTCAGGTGGAAGCCTTTGGTATGGGGTTTTACGGGAGTGCAAAAAATTAAGGAAAAAACCTCCAGCAATTTGGGGGTGGCGGTAAAACCCCAGGATATGCGCGTAAAACCCTTTAACTTGAAATTTTTTACCAAAAGAAGGTGGAAAAAAATTTCTTGGAGTGAAAGTGCGGGGAATTCATCACCCCCGGGGGTCGGGTTCGGGGTTTCCCAGCTATCGAGTATGCTTTATTTGAAATAAATTCGAAAAGGGCAAATTTTAAAATTTATACAATTTTTGTTAATTGGCTACAAAATATTGATGTTATTTTTCCCTCAGTGGTTTTTTCCCTTGAGATAAATTTAATTTCTTTTAAATCACAGGCTTTTAAAAAGGGTTTTTTTCGGGTTTGAAAAAACCCCCTTTCTATGGCAGCTCCTCGGGACAGCTGACTTCCAGGAAGTTTGCAAGCTGCCATTTGTGATCGCTTTCCCCCAAAATCCCTGCAAAGGGAAAACCCGTGAGGATCTTTGTACAATGACGTTAATAGAGGGGGGCAAAGCAGACACAGGGTTTGTTTTACGCGTGACCCCTATCTCCTTTTTGGGCTACTTAAAAAGGCCAACGGGATCTAAATCTTGTTTTAATTCAAAACACTTTTTAAAAATACTTTTTTAGTATGGAATTTAAATCCCTAGGTGGGCCCTTTTTAAATGGTTGTGAAGGAAAAAAATAACAAAATTTAAAATTGGGGTTTTACTTGTAGTATTTTTTTGTTTTGCACACGGGGGGACAAATTTTTAAAAAGGTTTCCCTCATTCAAGCAGTCCTGTAAAAATTGTATGATAAAATAATTTTTTTGCTTCCCGTGTTTTTAACAATTGTGGGTCCCTTTTCCGCCACCAGCAGAAGTTTTCGCCAAAATTTTTTAAAATTTCCCTTCATCCCTCCTGGGATTTTCAGCATACTCGGTCTTACCTTTGAAATTTTTTCGCAGCAATTTTTGCCCTTTTATTTTTGAAAACACATGCCAAGAACTGATTATAAAACGTCAAGCTTGCATTGCATAGGATATATAGACTGCAATACCCACACATACACAGTATGTATAAATACTACTGGGTTTTTGGGCCAAAAGGAATAATTAAAAAAAAAAAAAAGCTAAAAGAAAAAAAAAAACAAAAAAGGTTTTGGGGGGGGGGGGGGAAAATTTTTTTTTTTTCCAAAAAGGGCACCCCCAGGAAAAAAAAATTTTTAAAATAAAAATTTTTTTTTTTCCTCCAATTGCCCAAAAAGAAAAAGTTTTTTAAAAAAAAGGGGCCCTCCCTCAAAAGCTTTAAAAAAAACTTTTGGAAAAGAGAAAAAATTTTTTTTCTACTTTTAATTTTTGGGGTAGGGGGCCTTTTAATTTTTTTTTTCTACATATATAATAAAATGTATATAAACTGTAAACAAACTGTAATACATGATTTTTATAATGTGTGTACATATGTACAGTATCTCATGCAGTATAAGGCTATGTTCACACGGCTGATTTTGGGACGGATTTCAGTCCGTATTGTGCGCCGTACTGCACTCCATACGACTGAAATCCGTTCCAGCATTAACGGTAATCCACAGTTCTCATAGAGAACTATGGGTTCCGTCTCCTCTCCCCGCTCGTTGGATTTCACGAGTGGGGAGAAAGTGACATGCGCGGGATACGCGCCGTGGATAATGGATGTCTATGGGACCAGCGACCTGCCGGCCCCCTCGCTTAACGGCACACGGCGTCAATCAGCCATGTGAACATAGCCTAATACGTGTGTGTATGTGTGTGTGTGTATGTATATATATATATATATATATTTTATATATTATTAATATTATTTAATAATTGTGTTGTGTGTGTGTTGCAGTCTATATATGGGGTATGTTCTATCCCAAAATATGAGCCTGTGACTTTAATACATGTGTGTGTCATATATGTTGGCCTATATATGTGCTGCAGTCTATATCCAGTATGTTCTATCCCGTGCACTGTAAGAGCCGGTGACTTTAATACATGTGTGTGTCATATATGTTGGCCTATATATGTGTGCTGCAGTCTATATCCAGTATGTTCTATCCCGTGCAATGTAAGAGCTGGTGACTTTTTTTATACTCTGTACTTGGCATATGCTTTCACCTTGGCGTAGCTGGAGAACAGGGCATTAACATTCTTGTGAGCTGAGAGTTCATTCTTTCCTTCTTCCCTCTTTCATTTGTGTGTTCTGTATTCTACAGTATATCACGTGCAGAAAAAAAATCTAACACATAAATGTCTCTTCTGATATATTACAGGGTCGACAAGGGAAGCACAAGCTGTCCATATGCAGTAAAATATGTTATGCCATTGGTGGTGCGCCATATCAGATCACCGGTTGTGCCCTGGGATTTTTCCTACAAATCTACCTCTTGGATGTGGTGCAGGTAACGCTTGCACTCGCTATGTAATGTAAAAGTGAAGTAGTATACTTCTTGCCTCCTCAGTCATTTCAGACCACTTCTTCCTTTTATTCCAGATGAGTCCTTTCCATGCCTCCATCATCCTGTTTACTGGAAGGATTTGGGATGCTATTACAGACCCACTTGTTGGATACTTTGTCAGTAAAAGCTCCTGGACAGGGTTTGGCCGATTAATGCCTTGGTAAGTGAAATAAGGTGTAATTAAAATATATAAGTGTCGATAGATGGATATGCACTTTGTCAGTACTGATTTTCAGTGGGTTCACTGTAGCTTTCAGAATTCTGCTTTTTGCCATTGGAATTAGACTATGGCTCCTGCAGTGTTCTCCACTCTAGAAGCCAGCAGTATTCTTAAGATGGCACTATATGTGACTATAGAAGGGACTCAATGAAGATCAGGAAAACAAACTGTTCTATGTAGATTTCAGTAGTGCTACAAAGGCAAAATAATTAAAGGGGTTGTCTCACTACAAGGATTGCTTTTTATGTTATAGATCTTGCAAAAACAAGTCACTTTGCAATATATGTCCATTAAGTGTCCTACCTATTCTGAGATATCCCCTCTTGTATGGGCTGCATCAACTATTCAGGTCACTATAGCTACAGACCTGTTTGATCTCTCATGATAGGCTGCCAGCACAGGTTGCTATAGCTACAGACCTGGCTTCTACTGCAGCCTAGTAGAAGTCAGTTAACACGCCCCTGAATTCAAAATGAAAACAGGACTTCGGTAAGATGAATCAAATTAGTGAGACAACCCCTTTAAAGAAAGAAATGAATGCAATGTGTTTAGTTATACAAAACACTGGAGTAAATTTCTGAGACTGACTGGTCAATTTGAAGAGTGATCATCTGGTGATGTTGGTCATCTGACTGTCCCCAGGCAGCAGATGTTTGTGGGCAGAGAGGGATTAAGCATGTTGGCATTCTGCAGTTATATATCACACAATGCAGCCGTGCTGCATAGCTCTCCTTACTCAAATCTGCATTAAGAAGATGTAACTCTGCTATTCAAGAAAATTGAAGGACTTTTATTGACATCACTCTGAGGTACTTGCTGTACGTTTTTAGCTGTTGTTACGGTGTTGTATTTATATCACTTTAATGAAGTAAAGCACTTTATAGCATTCGACTTCTGATTGTGTGATATATAGCTACTGGGGAGATAATCAGGAGGAATCCCTGAACAGGAGTCACATATGGGCACACGCCCAAGACTTCCTTGAAGGTTGTATTTACATGGACTGGGCGTTCTGCAGTTGTCTGGCATAGGTATATTTCCATCTCCCATTAAAATAGTGGATCAGCCGTAATCACTGTCGGCCTATATCTTGTGTACAGCTGGCTTTAGGTACCTGACTGGCAGGCAAGGTATTATCAGAGTGAGATTTGCAGCAGCAGGCTAAACAATATACAGTGAAATGCAATAGGTGTGGATCAGTCCAATAATTTGGTATGCTTCCTGATTTTATTACTGCGATGGATATGAATGACCAGTAACAGATCCTGGTCAGCAGTAATCATTACTGTAATGCCGGCATTGAGGCATATACAGCTAACAATAAAGGAAGTTGCTGCTAGCATGGGAATGTTAGGTGACCCATAGCTAAGGCACCTGAACATGCCAGGTTATCAGAATTATGCTATATGTAAGGGGCAGACACACCTCATTGGATCATGGAACTGTCTATGAGCCATACACATTAGGTTATCACGGGCATGTACCTCCAGAAATCTGGTTTTATGTATAGATATGGGGTCCAGAATTTGTGTGATAGGATTAGTGGGGCATTGTCACTACTGGTGTTGTATAGGATTTCTATTGTATATTTGTAGAAGTAGGTCAAACGCCTAGTGAACTCTGGATCTACTACCTAAAGAACGTATGGAGAAGGACAGGACAGAATGTAGTAGTAAATTCCCAAGAGTCGACTGCTCGTTATCGGTTAACTATGTGTTTTGGCTGTTATCTACAGAAGGAGATCACTTGAGGACAGAGGTATACGCTATATTTACACAGCCGTCATAGCATTACTATTAGCATTCATTAACGGCTTGCTTCATTTCTAGTATTGGAGGAACTCTGTAGTATAGGGGTTTGTCTGGTTGAATATGATTAAAGCTAGTATGAATGCCAACCTTGTATGAAAGTGAACAGCAGTGTCCATGAGGCTCGTGTTCTGTTCTAAGATACTAAATTAATGAATAGATGTTTTAATATAAACCTGGGTAACCCCTCTCAGTGCCATGAACTTGCCCCTATAAAAAGCTACAGTCGAGTCACATTTTGACTAACAGCTAAGGTCCTGGTAGGTTGTCACCGGTATCTGAAGCCATGCTGACTGCAATGCATCCCACAGCTGATGGAGGGTACCTGGGGAGGATTCATAGATCGAGGTAGTCCATCAAATGCTCAGTTGGGGAATTAGGGAGTCAATGTAGTACTTGGAAGTCTTGGTCATGCTCTTCTAACCAATGTCGGACATTTGTAGATATGTCATATTGTCTTCCTGGAGGATCCTAGCTGCCCCAAGGTAGACAATCAGAGTCTATGGGTGTACGTGATCTGAAAGGATGGATTCGTACCCAAATCAGTTGAGAGTGCCTTCCACATGGATGAGTGAGCCCAGATAATGCCACATAAACATTCCCAACACCTTAACGCTGCCGCCACTACCAGCTTGTGTTCTTCCAGCAGTGGTTGCAGGGTGTTTTGTTTTCTGATGGTTGCCACCTGACACAACAATGTCCATTTGTTGGCTGGAGCAGAAAACATTGACTCATCAGAGAAGACAACCCTTTGCCAATCACCCGAGCCCAACAACCGTCGCGTTATTAAAATGAAACCCTTTTCTGTTGATGCAACTTCCTTGGCAAAGGTGCAGTTACCATCTATCTGCTTAGGAGCCCTATATGCAGTAGGGTTCCCTAAACTGTTTTATACACAGCAGCTCCCTGGATTTGGCGGTGAGCTGCTCTACTGTAGCACACTTTTTAGTAGCGGACATTCACCTCTCAAATCAGTGGTACTCCACAATTTTCATGTCTATTATTCACCATGGTGCCGTCCGTCCATTCACTTTCACTACAGCAACATGTGAACTGTTCACAAACTGTGCCGTTTGAGAAATACTGCCCCTCTTGGCCCGAAAGCCAGTAATCAATCCTAATAAATCACCACTTTTACCCATGACAGCAGCAAGGGATGTGTGTGCAGACAGCCTATCACACACCTTATATCCCCACCAAGCCAGCTCATCACGTGTGACACTCTTCATAAACTACATACTGCTGAATGCAGGAGGTGGTCATAATAATGTGACTCAACTGTGCTAATGAAAGAAGATTTTTATAGATTGGAAAAGTCTACAAATCTGCCTTATGTAGTGGAAAATGGTTAAGTTCCCTGTTATGGAACAGAGCCGGGCACATGAGGGTTAATCATACTGCAGATCTGGTGCTGCAGAGAGAGCATGCCTGTGACGTGGCCCTCGCCTGATCACATACAAAGGCATGGTTCAAGAATGAGCCAACGCACGAAAATGGAAAGAGGCGGGAAGCTTGGGTAGAAGCACAACACACCACCTGTCTGGGCCAATGAGCGCCTGGGTGTGCTCAGCTCATCCAATCCGAGGCGAGAAGTGTTCAGCCAGTGCTCCACTGCTGAGGTTACTATAGGGCACAGGATATAGTAGCAGTTACAGCAGATGTCGTTATTGCTGAAGCCCATGTGCTTTTATAGAGTGCTAGAGAGGATCTGCTACAATAAATCCACTATATGTTCCATTCAGATTTGCTTCATACATTGCAACGAATTAGGTGTGATCTGACAGCAGTCTCCAAGCTCGAGTCCTTCCTTCTGACAGTACATTTCATTCATGTTCACACACTGTGGATATGTTGTATACCTTTAGTATAGATTCTCCATGAAAAATATAACAATTTACGGTACAATACATAAGGATGTTTTTAAAATCCAATACACATAGCAGGAAAAAAGTGATGTTTTCAGGGTATTCCAACCATAGCATATCTACAGCAAAATTCGCATGTACAGACAGTCCCCGGGTTACAAACGGGATAGGGACTGTAGGTTTGTTCTTAAGTTGAATTTGTATGTGAGTCGGAACAAGTATATTTATTAAATGTTACTCCGGCACTAAAGGTTTTTTTTTTAGTTTTGGATTGTGCAGGGAAAGGTTTTTACATTTATTTTGCTGTCTGTGCCCCTGATAGAAGATTTCTCCTCATTCTCACCTCATGAGCTGCTGTGGCATACTGGCACTTGTCATTCCACAGCTACTATCTGCTGTGGAACATGGAACTACAGCGTGCACCATAAGTCTCCGTTTGTAACTAGGGAACTGATGTAAGTCGGAACGGTGTAAGTCGGGGACTGCCTGTATTAAACTGTCTCCACAGCAATGTTAAAATGGCGTCCAAATTCTGACAGCATTATAACACTGCTGGAGCGCGGTTTTTGGCGTGGGTGTGCACTTAAAACCACGGTCGGTTTTCAGATTCCCGTACATTCGTTGTAGGGGGCCGACGGCAATTCTGTGGAAGGTCCAACAGGTGCGAAAATCTGGCGGATCTTAAAACCAAGTAGAAAAAATCTGTGCTATTTATACTACAGCGCTGGGTACATTCGGATTCTAAATACCGAATCCGACGAGAATCCAGTGCTGTGTAGACATAGTCTCATAGTTTCACAGCAAATATCCCTCATTTCTAAACCCAGCCTTGGTATATCTCATTGTATACCGAAGTGATCTGTGCCTTATCTGGTGAGGAAATTAATCATGTTATTTTTACTTCTTTTTGTGACATCACAATTCTTAAAAGGTGTTGAACCAGTTTCTTTATCCCCCCTCCCTCACCAGGCACATTTTTATTTCATTTATTTTATACAAAGTACATGCGGGTTTAAAGTGCTATAATGCTTTCTCGCACTCCGTCTTTCTACTGTTTTGTTTTTTCCTTTTTTTTTCTCCCATCTTTTTCTCATTATTTATAAGGCTTTATTTTTTTATGTAATATTTTATATTAGACTTTTTTAAAATTGTTTTAATAGCAAAAGGTGGCACTAAAATAAGTTTTATAATTAGGTCAATATTCTGCTATGGATATTTTTTTATAGGTGATATTTTTTTTTTTAGGGTCATTGGGGGTGTAGCTTAAACTTGCAGTTTAGGCTTTTTTTTATTTAATTTTTTTTTCCCCCACTGTGTATATTTTTTTTTATTTGTTTATTTCACACAGTGTGCCCCATAAGGTTGGCTGATTTCCCCTATAACTGGGGCTGATCTATTGGCCCCAGTTACAGAGGAAATGCAGCTCTCTGAGTACACTACAGAGCCAATCTGGATCTGTAATGACCCAACAGCATCTGCAGTCGCCGAGACCTGGCGATCATGAGACCGCTGGGGCTTGGTAGCAAGAAGTTTAAATTCTTCCTGGTTGATGTGTATATATCTGTGAAACCCGCCATTGAAAAGTCAGGAATAGTAATAAACTGTCCTTACATCCTCATTGGGGAGCCCGGCTACCACTGACAGCCAGCGCTCCACTCCTGCGGATGCATAATTAGTTTACAGCTGTGAACTCTGCAAGGCCATTCCAGGACGTTTGTGCAGATTTAGATGTCAATGGGCAGTCAGTATCTGGTTAATAAAAATACATACAATATTGCTTACGGTAAATCCACACAACATTGGTTTTTTCGTCAGATTTTCAGACTGTTTGCAGATTTAGAAACAGTCTGAAAACAGACAAGACAACCAATCAGAGGCCAACTTTCATTTCCCAGAGCAGCTTGAAAAATTATATAACTGTCCTTGTTTCCTCTCCCCGCTCGCACAATACGGCGAGCGGGGAGAGGAGACGTAATCCATAGTTCTCTATGAGAACTGTGGATTACCGTAATGAATGGGACGTATGTCGCTCCGTATTTAGCGCAGTACAGAGCGAAGTACGGGGCAAGATACGTCCCAGTCTAAGCCGTGTGAACATAGCCTAACACTGTTTCCTATAGGAACCAATCAGAGGCCAACTTTCATTTCCCAGAGCAGTTTGAAAAATGTTAGCTGGTCTCTGGTTGCTATGGGCAACAAGGACAGTTATATAACTAGACACTTTTGATAGGCTAGAGTCATCAGACCTCATTTATCAGTCTGATTAAACATTCATCAGCTGATACTCCCAAATAAAACTACATTTATCATGTATGAGTATTGGTATAGAGGTTTTCATGACTGTAATGTATGTATATGTGTGTGTGTGTAGGGGTCCATTGAATACACTACTGTATCTCCCATATTAGAATATATATATATATATATATATATTTTATATATATATATTACATTCTAATATTGGAGATACAGTATATTCAATGGACCCCTACTTTCATAAGTATATGTTGCTTATGTCCTGTATGACTTCACTGTATGACATAACAGGATTTCCTGGCTGTTACGGGAACAGCACACGGTGTCCACAATGAGGACTGTATGCGGCGCTAGTGATGCTAGGAGCCAAACTATCTTTGGACACTGCTCAAACCCTTATGTGTCTCTCGCAGCTTTGTCTGATTTCTGGATTTTTGGAAGCATTTTTGTAACACTGCAGGGATTTTTGGGGATGGTGCATTGTGTATTTACTATGCATGGTCTTATAATGTGTATGGTAACCTTTGTGGCACATGTTGCTTTCTGCATGACCGTCCTTACATGGACGAATGGGAGAGGTGTATATGTTAGGCTTTTAGGATGCAGTTTTTAAAACCAGAACTGGGAATGGATCATAATTGGAGGACACCTACTAAGGAAAGACTGAGATTTCTTGTTTTAAAGGGGTTGTCTCACTACATTGGTTCATCTTACCTCAGTCCTGTTTTCTTGGTTTCACTTTGAATTCAGGGGTGTGTGTTTACTGGCTTCCACTAGGCTGCAGTAGAAGCCAGGTCTGTAGCTATAGCAACCACTGCTGGCAGCCTATCAGGAGAGATCAAACAGGTCTGTAGCTATAGCGACCTGAGGAGCTGATGCAGCCCATACAAGAGGGAATATCTCAGAATACGTAGGACACAGTTAATGGACATATATTACAAAGTGACTTGTTTTTGCAAGATCTTTAACATAAAAAGCAATCCTTGTAGTGAGACAACCCCTTTAAATCCAATTTTGGTTTTAGCTTGAAAAGCTGCATCTAAAAAGCAGAATGTTTGCACATAGCCTTATATGAAAATAATGCTTACTTCATTGGTGTCGCTTATTTCATGTCTACCTGAATCAATGGCTCCAGGTTCCTTTGTTGCTGGAGTGATTATTGCTGCCACTTCAGTATCTAGAAAATACTTTGCGTCTCTTACCCTGTGTCTGCCTTTTTAACTTGTGCCTGAGGCAAGAAATATGAAAACATTGATGGCTATAATGTAACCATGTGAATATTATTTTACATATAAAATAAAATATCATCTCATCCCTCTTTCTTAACAAACAGGATTATATTGTCCACACCGTTTGCGGTGATCTCTTACTTCCTCATCTGGTTTGTGCCTGGATTTACCAGTGGACAGACTTTATGGTACCTAACCTTCTACTGCCTCTTTCAGACTCTTGTAACGGTGAGGATCATGCTTTTATTTTGTAATCTGACATGTGCTCTATGTTTTCTTACGGTTTATGCCCAAGGATAAGGCCCACTTCAACTTTTTTGTGCCTTAATGCATGTTTTTGAAGAAAAAAGGTGTATTGTTAGATGTGGTGGGTTTGTCTCATCACACAACTTTGCAATGTTCTACAAAAAAATGCATCAAAATACTGCAACACACATGCTTTTTATTTTGGTGCAGAAAAAGAAACTATGGGGAGAAACATGCCACAAACTAACTGAAAAAATCTGACACCTACAGTAGGGAAAATAAGTTTTTGTTACACTGGTGATTTTGCTAATTTTCCCACCTACAAAGAATGAGGCGGTCTGTAATTTTTATCATAGGTACACTTCAACTATTAGAGACAGTAAAAAAAAAAAACTGAAAATCCTTGTATGATTTTTAAATAATTTTCATCTTATTGCATAAAATAAGTATTTTATCACTTACCAATCAGCAAGAATTCTGGCGCTCTCAGACCTGTTGCACTCATAACCTGTAATAACTGCACTTGTTTGAACATTTTACCTGTCTCAAAGATACATGCCCACATAATCACACTCCAACCTCTCCACCATGACCAAGACCAAAGAGCTGTCTAAGGACACCAGGGACAAAATTGTAGACCTGCTTAAAGCTAGGATGGTCTACAGGACAATAGGCAAGCAGCTTGGGGAGAAGGCAACAACAAGATGAGAATGTTCTGCGGTCTAGTGCTCCATGCAAGATCTCAAATAGTGACGTAAGGGTGATTCTGAGAAAGGTCAAGAATCAGGCCAGAATTACACGGGAGGACCTGGTCAATGACCTGAATAGAGATGGAACCACAGTCTCAAAAATTACCATTAGTAACACACTACGCCATTGTGGATTTAAATCCTGCAGGGCAACCAAGGTAACCCTGCTCACACCAGCACATGTCCAAGCCCGTATGAAGTTAACAAGGAGGCATGAGAGAAGGTCATGTGATTAGATGAGACCAAAATAGAACTTTTTGGTATCAATTCCACTCGCTGTGATTGGAGGAAGAAGAAAAAGGAGTACAACCCCAAGAACCGTGAAGCGTGGGGGTGGAAATAGTCCCCGGTACCTTTGCCAATTGCTAAGGCCCCATGTTGATAGAAGTCACTAACCTATCGGCATTAGTACCTTGCATCGAGGCAGGACATATGGCCAGGGGCGTCGCTAGACAGTTTTATCCGGGGCACAAAACTGCCGGTGCCCCGAACCTCAGGTCGACGGCTTCGGGGCTGCTGCTGTGGGCCTGGAGCGCCGACAGTCTTTTCAACTGTATGTGTGTCCTCTAGACGCACATTCACGTGAACACTACTATGGTTCAGAGAGCAAGAGCAGTGTGAGAGTGTCATTATGCTGCCCGCGTGACCTGATGACGTCACGCCGTCTGTGCGGGAAGACCGAAAGCAGCGGCAGCCTTAGGGTGTGGGGGGAAAGTGAGTAGTTTTTTTTTTATTTTTAATTAGCCCATTAAACCTCTCTAGCCTGCTTGGGGACCTGTAACCCACCTATATACCGGCTGGGGGACCTATAACCCGCCTATATACCGGCTGGGGGACCAATAACCTATATACCTACCTACTGGGGGACATATAACTTACTATGTTGTGAAATTGTTAAAGAGAACCTGTCACATAGTTTATGCCCCCCTGGCTGAGGACAGAACAAGGTAGTGACAGACATGCTGTTTTAAGCGCGGTGTCCCTTATTCTAAAAGATGCTGCAGTTTTAGAGTATTCCCACCTTACAACTGACTAACCTATTACTTTGAATAGGTAGAACCATGCGATTAACTCGGGTGGGCGTGTCCAGCTTTTGGTGGGCGGGGCTAACATCTGCTCACGAGTAAATGCTTTATTAAATGCTCTAAAACTACCGCATCTTACAGAATAAGGGGCACAACGCTGGAAACAACATGTCTGTAACTAGCTTGTACTGTCCTCAGCAAGGGGGGGCATAACCTATGTGACAGGTTCTCTTTAAGCCGGTTGTTAAAGATTCAAATCAATTGCTAAGAGCTTAGCAATCGACTCCGGGCCTAGTAGGACACATCATACTTTGGGGGTGCTTTTCTGCAAAAGGGAAAGGAAGACTGCACCGCATTGAAGGGAGGATGGATGGGTCCATGTATCGTGAGACTTTGGTCAACAGCCTCCTTCCCTCAGTAAGAGCATTGAAGATGGGTAGTGGCTGGATCTTCCAACAGGACAGTGACCCGAAACACACAATCAGGGCATCTAAGGAGCGGCTCTGTAAGAAGCATTTCAAGGTCCTTGAGTGGCCTAGCCAGTATCCACACTTGAACCCAATCAAAAATCTTTGGAGGGAGCGGAAACTCAATGTAGCCCAGCGACAGCCCCGAAACCTGAAAGATCTGGAGAAGATCTTTTATGGAGGACCTCTGTAAACTGCAAACAAAGGTTTCTGTACCAAATATTAAGTCCTGTTTTTCTATTGTATCAAGTACTTATTTCATGCAATAAAATGCAAACTAATTACCTAAAAATCATACTATGATTTTCTGTATTTTTACTGTCTCACACAGTAGATGTGTACCTATGATAAAAAATTAAACGCCTCGCTATTCTTATTAGGTGGGAAAACTTGCGAAATCACCGGTGTATTAAATACTTATTTCCCCCCAATGTATGTAATGCTGTAGTTTGAGAAAACTGCTACTGACCAAAAAATGCTCCAAATAAAAAAACATCTGTAGTGTTTCATATTTGCCTATTGACTTCAGTTAACATCTAGCCATTGCTATTTTTGCATTTAAAAAAAAAAACACACTCGAACACAGCTAAACTGCATGCATTTCTGCAAAATCAAAATACGTAACACCAACCGAATAGTGGCACATCGTTGGTTAAGGGTATGTTCAAGCGGCGTAATTTCAGCGTGCATTTGTGCTTGATGTGCGGCACAATTACGGTAATCAATATCTCTCATAGTGAACTATGGATTAACGCCGCCTCCTCCCCCCCCCCCCCCTCCCCACATACAATCCGATCGTATTGTATGCGCAGGGAGATAGGTGACCTATCAATTATTCGCGCCAATTACATGCCACCAGCAAGGCATGTCAATGGTGCCGGCGGGCTCCTGGCCCCCCCGCGCCGCGGTACTACGCGCGACTTAGCACGAGCTCCTGAAAGACACGATGTATTGTACGTGCCGCAATACATCGTGTGAACGTGCCCGAACACATATACTTTTTTTGCGGGACACAATAGCGTAGTAGATTACGGTTTTCTGAACCTAATAAAAAACTATATATGAACATAAAATGAGTGAAATGTATTCAAAAGGATGCTCTTTTGACTTCACGTTTCACCATTATAGTATATGGATATGTCAAGCCATACGTTAGAATACTGTTTGTGGGTATCAAAACGGAACTGATCAGCGCCACTCCCAAATCACCCGGCGTATTTACGCCGTGTGAACATACCCTAAAAGAAAAACAAATGTATCTTTGTCTTCAAAAATGCTTGGACTGTGCCACAAAAAGTAGGAAAATTTTCCTTCAACTTCCCTCTGATGTGATGTATTTAATTGTAATTTTACCAGGAAATCTCTATGGAGCCAAGATCTGCCCTTTAATCTTCTATTAGGGATTATTATGGACTAGGGTATAGATTTCATTTTCTAACTTTTTATATTTTATTATTTTACAGTGTTTCCATGTGCCTTATTCAGCTCTTACAATGTTTATTAGTAAAGAGCAAAGTGACCGAGACTCGGCCACAGGATACCGTAAGTATGCTTCTTGTAAAGCCTACTGGCATGACCTTATGATCCTGGGAAAGCTCTGCATTCCCTCTTATTCAATACTGTTATCCTTCTTTTTAGGTATGACTGTTGAGGTATTGGGTACTGTCCTTGGTACCGCAATTATAGGACAGATTGTGGGTAAGGTGGATGAATCATGTGTGCCTAACTCCTCTCAAAACCAGTCAGTGGACAGTATTAACTGTTCCCAAGAGTTAGAGTCCCTTACCAGCATGGTGAGTCTTATCACTTTCTATAAATTACATATAAGAACCCTAAGATCTTGAAAACTTTCCTCATACAGCTTTTTTTGGGCCTTTGCATTATGTGTTCAGATTTTACTGCTCAATTTCTTCTACTTTTTATTGACGTTATATACTGTATAAAGTATATATGTATTAGTATAATTTGTAACAATTAGTAGGGGAGTAAACATATGTTGGTGTGTTAGGGGTACACCACTCCCTACCACCCTTCATCAAGAGGGACATGCTTTTATTGATTACTAACTTATGCATACATTTATTTGGTGAAACATTTTATTAAAAATAGATTAGGTATAAAATGCTTGGTTTTAGAAATTGCTGATAAATTATACAACTGAAACATGTCACATACTACTCCTTATGCCATGTATTGCTGACATACGCAACATTAGTGATTTGCACAGTAAAAAGTGCACCCTGTTAAAGGAGTTCTCCAGTCCAATATATATATTATATATATAATGTATATATATATATATATATATATATATATATATATATATATATATATATATATATATATATATATATATATATATATAAATATGTGTTTTTTGTTTTTTTTTCCATCTCTAATAGTGCCCATTTGAAATAAAACGTATCCTCCACCCTTCCCTCAACTCTGTTTCAAAGCTGCACCGTCTTCACTCCTCCAAACCTGCCTACTTTTATTTTTCTGAATGGGGACATGACTGCTGCAGCAGTGATGTCCCTGTCTGTATAAATAAGTGAACAGAAGATCAGGAAGCGTGAAGACGGTGCAGCTCTAGAATGGAGGTGAGGAAAGATAAGAGTATGACTTTATTTATTTTTTTAGTAGACTAAGCTAAAAACAATTGAACCGCAGATCCTTCTTGAATGGGTTGTCTCGCTACAAGGATTGCTTTTTATGTGAAAGATCTTGGAAAAACAAGTCACTTTGCAATAGATGTCCATTAACAGTGTCCTAGATATCCCCTCTCGTATAGGCTGCATCGGCTCCTCAGGTCACTATAGCTACAGTCCTGTTTGTTCTCCCGTGATAGGCTGCCAGCACTGGTTGCTGTAGCTACAGACCTGGTTTCTACTGCAGCCTAGTGGAAGCCAGTAAACACGCCCCTGAATTCAAAGTGAAACTAAGAAAACACGGCTGAGGTCAGATGAATCAATGTAGTGAGACAACCCCTTTAATTCTTATATTTCAGAACTTATCTTAGCCATGGTTCTTTTTACCTTTGTTTGTATACACTATTGAATATCACCCTTATTTTAAGTGAGCAAACATGTAACATTCAACTGATCTCTTGTAATTACGTTATTGAGGATGGGGTCTGCATGTGAAAGAAACAATGCCATGATGAGGGAAGCAATCAGACTGCAAACCTCTTGATTTCTACATACATTATTGGGGCTTTGGTCAGACTGAATACATTTTAAAGTGTATTTGCGAACAGCTTTTCTATTACTGTCAGCGAACTTGACAATGAATCGTGTGTTTCTATCCGCAGAGACAAGCCTACATGATTGCTGCAGGGGTCATCTGTGCCATTTATGTCTTGTGTGCCATCATCCTTTCTTTGGGAGTGCAGGAGAAGAGAGGTGAGTAGCTATTAGTCTCCTACCTGATTACGCACCTATTTGATTCTAGTCCTGTACGTATAGATTTCCTCTTCTAGTATCACACTAGCTTTTTTTGTTTCTTCTGCAGATTCATGTGAGCTCTTGTCTGACCAGCCCATATCCTTCTGGCAGGGCCTGAAACTGGTAATGAGTCACGGGCCCTACATTAAACTTATCACTGGGTTTCTATTCACTTCATTGGCTTTCATGGTAAGTTTAGTCATATCCTATGCATACATAGTCTTGTTCATGTGTACATTACATTTATACGCTTCTTTATCTGGATGTCTGTCCTTTCTTATTTTTTACCAGTATAACTTGATTAATTCCTTCATCAAGTATCTGTTACTTTAATATCTGTAGTTAGTTCTGGCCCTACACGAACAGGTGATTGTCTTGAAATGCAGTACAAACATTATGTACCTGACTATCCCAGACTGTCTCCTGGATCTAATATGCTCAATTGTTTGCACTCCAGGAGGTAAACCGCAACACAGTTGTCAGGCACTGACGTTGTGTGTGTGTGTGTGATGTGTGTGTGTGTGTGTGTGTGTGTGTGTGTGTGTGTGTGTGTGTGTGTGTGTGTGATGTGTGTGTGTGTGTGTGTGTGTGTGTGTGTGTGTGTGTGTGTGTGTGTGTGTGTGTGTGTGTGTGTACACTTTATAGGGGAGTCAGTGCAGAAAGGTGTTGCCTGAACAAAACTAAAGTGTATGGGTAAGCTTAGCAAGTGTAACTATTAACATTTTCATATATATTA
Organism: Phyllomedusa bahiana; assembly: GCA_025379985.1. Lineage (NCBI taxonomy): Eukaryota > Metazoa > Chordata > Amphibia > Anura > Hylidae > Phyllomedusa > Phyllomedusa bahiana. The sequence goes on along the minus strand of JAODAL010017222.1, from coordinate 34,659 downwards.
TAATTTTTTCCTTGAATAGTTACACTTGTATATTGGCCTTATGATAATACAATACTTTTTACAGTATACATTTTTTTTTATTTGTAATGGACCTAATAGGAGCCCCGGATGCAGAGGTAAAATAGACCTGTTAGGATATTATGCCATTAGTACAGCTAATCTTGGCATGTAATAAACATCCAGCAGTTGGGACCTAGCCTGATAAGGAGGAGAAGCATTAGGACGTGTTCACATGGAGTTTTTATCACACAGATTCCAACATCCCATTGTCTACTCAGTGAGATACAGTACAGATTTTGAAATCTGCAATTTGCATTAAAAAAAACTGGTGTTTTTTGTGTTAAAAAAAGGAAAAAAAAAAGTCTAGACAGTAATTAGCCCATTGAAATGGGGCTAATCCGCATCTAAAACGGTGGCGAACTCTGCTACTCCTAAGTGAAAGTCCAGGGATATCGACTTGAATTCCTGCTGCAGATTTTACGGCTTATTTTTCCACCTCCAAAGAACTTCACCCCCCTCCCCCCCAACATACCCTTAGAATAAGCATGCCAGATTTGTAGCACAAATTTCAGCCTCTGTCCCATTTATCTGAATGAGGCTTGCAGAAATTTCGCAAATTAGCTGTAGAAAAAAAACTTTATCAGATCTATGGAAATGATTTTTCAGTGGCAGAAACTTTGCAATGAATTTGCCACGTGTGAACATACCCTTTGGTCTGTCAAAGGTTTAAAGCCTGTGCATGTAAAGGATGTTACCAATAATTTACAGCAAACAGAGATAAAGAAGTGAGGAATTGAAAAGCTCAATATATAACATTGCGCAACTCTTCATAATACAACGGCCAAAGCTATTGTACAGAATTTGAACAAAAATTGAACCACTCTTGTTGATGGGCTGTGTCTGGTAACACAACTCTGCCCCCCTCAGTCTTTAAGAGGCACTTTTCCCCCACATCCCATGTTAAATTATTTAAGCTTTCCTGGATAACCAAGGAAACTGCTTATTACTTATCTCCTCTCAGACCTTACTGCATGAAAAACATCATTAAATGCCATTTGTGTCTTTAATTGCATTTAGTCAAGGTTTAGAAGGTTGTTTTATTTTCTTGTTTTTTTATTATACACAGTCGAGTCATATTATAATGACTACCAACTAATGTCTATAATAATCGCAACATCAACTGCAGCTAGATAGGCTGCAGATGACTTAATAAGATTCTTTTAGGTTGTCGATGGAGCCATGCTGGCTGCACTGCATCCTACAGGTCCTGCATGGGGGAGGATCCATAGAGCAAACGCATAGTGGGGGGGGGGGTGATGGGTTTAGTACTTGGAAGTCTTGGTCATGCTCTTCCAACCAGTGTTGTGTGTGTGTGTGTGTGTGTGTGTGTGTGTGTGTGTGTACACACATATATAAAAAAAAATTATTTATATATATATATATATATACACACACACACATAAAGAAATAAATTATATATATATTTTTTTTACATGACCCTATATATGATTCCTAATATTTTTATAATGTATATGCCTACTGAAGGTAATGACTATTTTTTTTTTAAAACAATCATTTTTATAATAATGCGTGGATAACGTGAATCAAAACTTTGACATTACATCATATAACAATGGCATATATTATTAAAAGTACATTTTCCTTCCCTAGTTTTGACATTACATATGATCCAAAGAAAGACAATGGTTTTGCACTTCTCATATTTTACAATAACAAAACCTTAGTAAAACTTGTGAAAGTCCAGTCCGCAAATTTCTATTCTTAATTTAAAAATATTTGTCCTGTTTGTCTTCTCCTTAATTCTGTAAAAAAAAATGTTCTGTATGGTACAAGGAATGCCTTACCATAATTTAAAGTGGATTTTAATCACACTCTAATATAGTATAAAGAAGTTAGGCTTGGTTTACATAGCGTTATGCATTATGTGTATGTGTTCATTAGGGTACCGTGAATAAGGGTGCTTTCACACGGAGGGTTTTTGATGTGTTTTTTGTGCAAAATTGACAGCAATAACTGCTGTACCTTCCTGCAAAAAAATGCATCAGAAACGCACCAAAAATGCTCTGTGTGAAAGCACCCTAAGGGTATTGTGACAGAGCAGCATCAGGTTCATAGAAATCAATAAAGGAAAGTTAGTCCTACTTGGACTACATCTCCGTTTTTTGTTAAAAGTGCATGCTTTCTGTGCAGGACATAAACACATGGCCTACCATGCTTATGTATCCTGCGCACAAAGGGCGACATGTCCCATTAGGGTTGCACCGTTTTTTTGGTGTCTTTTGCACCAAAAAACTGTTGACGCCGTATTCTCTTAAAAAAAAATGAACTGTAGTACACCACAAAAAGGTGCATTTTATGCCAGGCATGACACTTTTGAATCCGCCTAAAGTAGACGAATCAAATATGCTAGCTATGATATGTTATGCGCTTTTTTTTGGGGGGGTATACGCCTAAATTCGTCGCATTAAATATGCTGTATAAGGTATAAAACACGCCAGATTTCTGACGGGTTTATTTATTCAGGTGCTTTATACACTCATTTAATACGCCTTAAAACTGAAGTGGAAGCGCCTCTTTTCTGACCTGTTGCCCAAAATGTATACCCCTATGAAATAGAGCTCAATTGATTTCTATGGGCCGGCCACAGCTCCATCACAGTATCTGTTGGCGGACCTTTTTTCACTGTATCCAGATAGATACCACGGATGTGAATATTACTGTGTGAACCAAGCCTTATTCTGGATTGCTGACATTACATAATATATTCTAAATGCTGATCGCAGGATCTTGGCTGCAAGCAGGCCAGTGTTAGTTTACACATTACTTGTCATTGCAGATAACTGTATAGCTGTCCTTTATGGCTCTAAACTATGTGCACACTGTCTACTTACAGCCTCCAGCACTGCTGGTCAGTGTTTGCATACTAGAATGTTAGCAATTCCTTGTCCTATGTTCTAGCCTAGCACCGCTTTTGGTTATGACAGTGATTGGACTTCTAAAATAACAGCATATTGTAAAGGGGTTTTCAATACTTTTAAAACTTTCCCTACCACCTTCCAGTGCACTAAAATAGAAAAAAATTAACCTATACATACCTCTGCCGACATGACCATTTCCATACTGCTAAAGCTCCAGTGTCTTCACAGATGTCATGTTCATGATCCACATGATGCTGCAGCCAGTCACTGGCCTCCACGGTAATGTGCAGGCCTCTGTGGTCCCATGCCGTATTTGTAGCATCTTGTGAGCCATAAATGTGACGTCATCAATGAGACACTTGTGGGGGACACTGGAGCTCTGGCGGCACTGGAACAGTGGTGATAGGAGAGGTAAGTGTGGGTTAATTTTTTTTATTTTAGCACAGTGGGAGGTAAAAGGAAGGTTTTTAAAAGGTCTTGGAAAATCCATTCAAGTAAGATTTATAGTGAAATCTGTTTCCAAGGTAACCTTTCATTTTATCCTTTCTGTATTCAAGCTTCTGGAAGGAAACTTTGCCCTGTTTTTGAAATACACGCTGCAACACCGGAAGCACTTTCAGAATATCCTGCTTGTTATAATGGTGAGTACATGGGAAGTCTTATCTAACAGTTATCCAGTTTGACTGGAATCCAGACTCGATAGCATTTAGATGTGTCAGCAAGTAAAGATATTAACATATGTTACATTTAAGCAATAGTTTCTTATGCCGACTGCTGTTTAAAATGCTGTTCAACACTCCGAGCCAAGCGCACATAGCTTCTTTTGTCCTGCCAAGGCCGAGACAGAAAGCTATTGTAAGCTAAAGAACATAATATTTATGCCAGTGTCCCTCCTCCATTCTCTTCTTAGGAAATGGGTGAAGGGTGGGTGCACTGTCATTACATAAAACATTTACTTTCTGACATTTCTTTCTACCCCTTTTAAAATAAAATGTATATTTTATTCATGTATTCATTGTGTTGTTTTTTTTTTTTTCTTTCTTTATTTCTTTAGTTCTTTTCCCCAAGATTTCTGCTAAGCTGTCGGTGCCCTTGTGGCAGTGGTTCTTGAATCGGTTTGGAAAGAAAACCGCTGTATATTTTGGGATATCGGTGAGTAAAAGTAGAGTAATGTAATTTTAGCAGCAGAAGTATGGAAGAAGTGAGCGTATACTTGGCAGAGACTTGTATGATGGAAAGTCAGGTCTCTATAATGCTGACCTATACTGCCATCAACTGGTCATTTAGTGAATTAGCAGGAAGACAAATCTGCAGTCTACTACACTTTCTGCTTGTTTTAAATACTAAGTCTTGTGTTTTTTTTCTTCAATTCCAGTCTGTTGTGCCATTCTTAATTGTGGCTTGCGTGCTGCAAATCAATCTTATAGTAACCTACATTGTTGCTGTAGCTGCTGGACTCAGTGTAGCTGCTGCGTTTCTCCTGCCATGGTGAGAACTTTGATTTATAGTTACCTCTTGTTTTTGTTTTTTTATTACAAAACCTAAATGTGCTCTTTCTTGGTATAAGGTCAGGTTTACATAACTGCATTAAATTATAGCATCGTAACATCGTTCTCTTGTATAACAGAAACTTTTAGGGCGACCTGTATGAACGGGGCTGCGCTACAATTCTGGCCTCAAAAAGCTGTAGTAGACCAGTTCTATAGATGTATGAACAGGCGTAAACCAAACTTTAGCGCGATAAGTGCCTCGGTACCGCGCCAAAGACACTTTTTAGCGTGCCAAAGTTTTGGGATGTTCTGAGGGCGTCGCACCACATTAGTTGAAGTAGACACATTTATGATGCTTTGACCCCAAATCTTTGGCGCAGAACAGTTAGAATAGCCAGAGTTAAAGGTGATCTGCCTGAGCCAGACTTGTTGTATTATAATCTCCCAAAAAATGGGAATCTCGCAAGAGAACAGAGAGAGTGACTATTAATCACTATATTTACTATTTTGCCATAGGCAAACTTAAACTCTATCAGTTCTCAATCTATAAAACACTAAAACTTAACTTTTATTACACACTATTTAAATTTAGATTTTAGTCCATTAGATTAGGGATAACTGCCCAAGTAGGATGCTTGGATCCCTCACTGGAGTTAGTAAATTACTGTATATATAAGGTTTTCCCGTTAGTAGGTGGTGGGAGTTATTCCTCCAGAAGTAGGAAGGGAAAAATTGAGAGGTTAGAAATCAGGTTTTTAAATAGTGTGTATAGAGGTTAAGAGTTATACATAATAAAAGTTACATTTTAGTGTTTTATAGATTGAGAACTGATAGAGTTTAAGTTTGCCTATGGCAAAATAGTAGATATAGTGACTTGTTGTATTGGCACTAGACTGTGCCTGTGGGTATGAACTGCAGAAGAACAGGTTCATACATCCTGGCACAATTTCTACTACCTTAAAGCGATTTAGAACTGGTCTATCAGCTCCAGAATTCATACATCACCCTTAGTGCCTTAGATATGCTGTGTGCTCCCCAAAGGAAAAAAAAAACGCAAAAGCTCCAACTGGTGGCAGGTTCTGACATATTAATAACATAATGTACTGTTCTCTTCAAATATGTTACAACCTAGTGGTGAAACCACATATGAATGTCAAAAGAAAACTCTGCTCACATGTCACATTCCAGCGCCTGGAAAGAGCTTCAGCCTGCTGAGTCACCTTCAAAGTAAAGCAGAGATAAATGCAGGACTTAAGGGTTGTCCATCGTTTAAAAAAAAAAAAAATGCTATTCAGGCAGGGGTTATAATAGGGAAAAAAAAAAGCGTTTTACACCCTGCTCAACCTACCCGCCAGTGGCATCACATTCATCGTTTACATGATGCAAAGGCCATGATTGGCTGCAGTGCACTGTGACATCAGTATGGAGCAGCGGTGGTGCTGGAATACAGCGGGTTTTAAAGGCGAGCACACTTTTTTTTTTTTTTCTTTTTTTTCTCCATTTAAACTTTCCTGAACAGCCATAACTGAAACCCCCTTTAAATTTAGCTTTTATGCCAGGAGCCTTTTAAAAACCAGCCATCTGTAACTTGCTGATTCTTTCAAGACTTATGTTTGCTGGATATTTCAGTATTGTAATCTGTAAGACACCGATCAAACTTACATGATCTCACTGATAAAGGCCATACCTACTGATCCAAGGGCAAGTCAAAGCTCCTTAGCACCGCAGGATGCAGATAATCTACAGTGTTATATGGTGGAAGTCAGGCAAGCAAAATACTGAGGAACGTCTGCTTATATGTATCATTCTCAAAGGGTTAGATGCCTCGTGTTCTAATAACCTACAAATAAGACTTTTTTAGGTTGCTAGTTATGGGGCCAAGTGTAGTGCATCATGTTGACTAACAGCCGTTTGCTCATACCCATATTATTACACTGAACAGACTGTCCAGCACCTTCGAACTACGCCAAAAACTTTCTTCCATTCTTCCCAACATCACAAGACCAAACTGTTTCTTATAGAGTTGAGAAACATTAGGGGTCAGTTACATGAGCTCACAAACTTTTGTTGACTGTCCTTATCTTGTCCCACCTGTACGACCTCCATCATCTGACATTGGGGCTCATCTGCATCCTGCTGGGAACTGGAATTTTAACCTGCCTGTGTGTCAGTAGTTTGGCCTTTTTCCATGTTTTGAATTTTTGGCTAGGTGACTTAAGGTATAGGTTCTTGTGTTTAACAATAATCACTGGGTGTGCTCTATTAAATGTTAGATAATATTGCAGATACTTAACTTGTTTCTTTAAATCTGATGTCTTTTTGTGCAGTTATGTACAGTATCTGTAGGGTGGGCAACAAGAATCCCCTTCACTGGTGGGTCCCAGTCTGACACTGTATAAGCCTGGAGATTTTCTTGATATGTGCCTCTATATAGCCATACAGTGGCATATGTCACCCTTAGGCCTCGTTCACACGGCTTATTTTGGGACTGATTTCAGCCGTATTGAGCGCCGTATTTGCGCTCCAATACGGCTGAAATCAATCCCAGTCATTACGGTAATCCACAGTTCTCATAGACGTTCTCACCGCTCGGCGAATCCGCCGGACGGGGAGAAAGTGACATGCACATTATTTACGGCGTGTACGCGCCGTGAATGAGTGTCTATGGGGCCGGCGAGCTGCCGCCCCCGCCTCCCCCCGCTCCTCCCCCGCGGCACGGCAGCCGGCGTAATTGTGGGGCGAAATCCGTCCCCGCAATGACGTCGGCAATCAGCCGTGTGAACATTGCCTTAAAGAGAATCTGACACAGGTTATGCCAGATTTGAGGGGTAAATACTCCAAAACTACAGCACCTTCCAGAATAAGGGACACTGCGCTGGAAACAGCATGTCTGACACTAGCTTGTGCTGTCGTCAGCAAGGGGGGGCATAATCTGTGTGACAGGTTCTCTTTAAGCTCCTATGTTAAAAAACTGTGTGCAATGCATGTTGATAAGTTACTTGATGTTGATAGGAATTGATGCAGCAGACTGCACTATTCCATACAGCTATATAAGCCTGACTGAGGGATAAAGGATGTTCTTTCTGGCTTTCATTAGGTGAATGGGAGCCTGTGGATAGATTTTTGGTAGCTGTTAGGGCTTTTCTAACATAAACAGCAGACAGTGGGACTTATGTATGAAAACCGTCTAGCAGTAAGACTGTCTTTGCTGCCTGTAGCAACCAATCAGAACTCTGCTTTCATTTCATATAGTGCCCTGGAAAAATGAAAGCTGAGCTCTGGTTGCCATGGGCAACAAAGACAGTCTTACTGCTAGACAGTTTTCATACATAAGGCCCAGTGTGTATTCAGCCGGAAGGGCCTTAGTTACTCGCCATCACCTATTTTGGTGGAAATAGTTCTGTCATGAGGAAGAAGTACAGCAAGTGCTGTCAGTTCTGCTGTTTTTCGGATGTAATTGGTACATGCGACGTTCATAAAGTTATTTACTGCTACTTTTTTAATACATGATCTAATCTGTGCTTTTCACTATTCCTTCAGGTCTATGCTTCCAGATGTAATTGATGACTTTGTTTTGAAGAACCCAGATTCTCCTGGTCACGAAGCAATTTTCTTCTCATTTTATGTTTTCTTTACCAAATTTGCCTCCGGTGTGTCTTTAGGGATTTCCACACTAAGCTTAGAGTAAGTATATGGAGGGTAAGAAGCAACACAGTGATTTTGGAATAGGTATATGGGGGAACCATCCACTAAGCAATGAAGGACCGTGGTGGTGCAGCACCCAAAATGTGTCAAATAGAGAATGCCCGGTCATTATCATTGGGGGGCACAGGTCAAGGTGCTGTGTCCCCCAATGAATCAGACGTGAAAAGGATTTTACAGAGGGTACAAAAATCCGAATGTTTCAGTTGGTTGCCTAAAGATTACTTGGTTCATTGCAGCTTTTTAGAAATTGGTTGAAGCTTTGTCAAATTAGGAAAGTTAAATGTGTGTTTTTACATTTGTGAAATGTATTGCAGTTGTAGGTTTCATTTACTGAAGCTATACACAAAGGCAAGAAACTAACAGAACTGCTGTCCTTCATAACAACATTGGTTGCAGGTCTTACCTAGTTGAAATCAAGTGGTTAATGACATTCACTGCTGTGCTGTAATTTAATCACGGATCTATGATTTTTTTTTTTATCTTATATTCCGTACCATAATTAGTGCAGACTAATGGATTAAGGGAACAGTTAATGGTTACAACCTTCATATTATATTTTCACATATGTTAATTGAGATTTAAGCTGAAACATCTTCCATGAAAGGGGTTGTCTCACTACATTGATTCCTCTCACCTAAGTCCTGTTTTATTTTGAAGTCGTGGGGGTGTTTACTGGCTTCTACTAGGCTGGAGTAGCGGCCAGGTCTGTAGCAACAGCAACCAGTGCTTGCAGCCTATCAGGAGAGATCGAACAGGTCTGTAGCTATAGTGGCCTGAGGAGCTGATGCAGCCCATACATAAGGGGATATCTAGGAATAGGTAGGACACTGTTAATGGACACATATTGCAAAGTGACTTGTTTTTGCAAGATCTTTAACATATAAAAAGCAATCCTTGGAGTGAGACAACCCCTTTAATGGTTTGTGAGAATATCAATTAATAACTAATGCTCACAACTGTGCTCAAGTAACTTTCTTTTTTTCTACACATTCAAAAATTCTCTTTTTATATCCATTAGTAATTATGGTGGCTATTATAAAGGGACGTTAAGATTTGGTACTGGATTGTTTATGGCTATAAATGGCATAAGTAATAAAGGTAATCTAGGAAATTAAAATTGATGGCCTATCATAATTAAAATGGTGGGAGTGCTACAGCCCTGTTATTGGAAAGAGCCATAGTGCCCTAGTAAGTGGTGTGCCCACTAAATTAAATTACTTAGCATATATTTCAGTAGTGGTTTATACAACTTCATCCCATTTAAGTAAACCGCTACTGAGTGTCAAGACTCGTAACCTCATCCACTTAATACTGAAGGCCTGTCCTAAGAAAACACCATTAATTATGATACTCCCTTTAATACTAGTCCCTATTTTATTGTGGCAGAAAATGAACTCTAAATTTCTTTTTCTTTGCTTTACTTGCTCTCGCAGCTTTAGTAGAGACAGGCGAGAATGCCCACCACTGTTGGCAAGCAGATTTTATTGTTGTTTGGTGATTCTGCACTGAGGCTTTTCCCAGAAGACCAGACATGTCAGACTTGTATAGTTGATCGTAGTCTAAGTGGCTTTTTCAGTATGTTAGAGGCAAAAAAATAGTGCTTAAAACAAAACAGTGGGTGGGTTGGAAGGAGGGCAACAATTGCTAAAGAAAATAAAAAAAAATTGTTGTGACCCTGAACGATCAAGAAGACACAATGCCTTAATGTTGCATGATTCAGTTAGCACTAGAAGGGGCATACAACTCAGCAGAACATGTACGAGTCCTTAAAGGGGTTGTCTCACTACATTGATTCATCTGACCTCAGCCGTGTTTTCTTAGTTTCACTTTGAATTCAGGGGCGTGTTTACTGGCTTCCACTAGGCTGCAGTAGAAGCCAGGTCTGTAGCTATAGCAACCAGTGCTGGCAGCCTATCAGCATAGATCGCTATAGCGACCTGGGGAGCTGATGTAGCCCATACAAGAGGGGATATCTAGGAATAGGTAGGACACTGTTAATGGACATATATTGTAAAGTGACTTGTTTTTTCTAGATCTTTTAATATAAAAGCAATCCTTGTAGTGAGACAACCCCTTTAATAGTGTGAGGGTAATAGGCCACTGACAGATGTCTCTGGCAGCAGCTTATCTCGACCGAGAACAAAAAAATCAGGCATGTTAAAAAATCTAATTGCTTCATCTTTCTGTCCCCCGATATCCACTCTGGTCATGAAACCCCCATTCACATTATTAAAAAATCATTAGCTTTGATGGCCATTATTCTAATGTGCATGGCCAGCTTCATAGATTCACTGCTTTTTCACTAAAACTGCATTTTCTTAATGGATATTAAGCCTTTTTTCCTCCAGAGATGAGAGAAAATGTAACAATAAATTGTGTTGTGATTAAACTGTTCTATACTTCTATAAATGATTGTCTTTTCTATTATATTGAGAAGCATATTTACTCTATCTTTCATTCCAGTTTTGCAGGTTATCAGACTGGAAGTTGTGATCAGCCTAAATCGGTGGATTTGACTCTGAAGTTGCTGGTGTGTGCGGCGCCCATATTAATGATATTAATTGGGCTCTTACTCTTTAAATTATATCCAATTGATGAAGAGAAGAGGAAAGAAAACAAAAAAGCACTGCAGCTCATCCGGTGAGATCCTTTATATGTATACCCACAATTCTACATATGTGTGTATATATGTATACTAAAAAAACAGCAGAACTACATGTGTGAAAAACACACACACTCTGTAGGAGTCTTATCAAAACTAGTGCAAAGGAGTGAAGCTTTTATCGTACACTATGTAAAATAAATGCTGCATTTTGACCAGTTGCTATGGACCTTTCCTATGCTAAATAGTCTTTCCTTTACTGTGTTACGTTAAAGACCACATTCAATAAATGTTTTGGTGACTTGTTACTTCGATGGGCACAGTACTGTACAGTGGTCTCTCAAGTTACAATGGCCTCAGGATACTATAATTTCAAAATACAATGTCCCAGGAATGGCCATTGTATGTCGAGTCTAGTTTCAAGATACAATGTCTCAAATCCAGCCAATTATAATGAATATTTCACTAGTAAAACGTGTATTAGTTGGGTGCATGCAGTGATTGGCGGTCTAGTAACACCTCTCTACAGTAGAGTGCAGTACTACTTGTTCTATACTGCTCTCGACATGTGCCAGGATGAACGGCTCTTTTGGGCTCCATGTTCTTTTTGATGATATATTGTCCATAAAGTACATGACCCACAGAAGCTCCTGCCCTCAAAATAGAAAGTGATTTCCTGCTTCCAGCAGCTCTTTCCGTTATATGTAAGAACTTGGTTTATCTAAATTAGTTATATACATAGTTTTCTTTACTTTACATTCTGTTGGTGACATTTTGGGGCCTCAGAGACCATTACCAGTTTTCCAGAGTTATGGTTTCAAAATACAGTGGGCCTCACTTATCAAATCTGTCTAACACTAAAACTGTGTTTGTTACCCATAGCAACAAATCACAGCAAATCCAGAGCAATATAACATATGAAAGCTAAGCGCTGATTGGTTGTATGGGCAAAAAAGACATTTGTGTTAAACAGTTTTAATAAATGAGGCCCAATGATCGTCCTGGAACCAATTAACAGTGTATTTTGAGGGACCCCTGTACAATCCTTTTATTGATTAAAGGGAACCTGTCCCATAGGTGATACTACCCTTGCTGAGGGCAGCACAAGCTAGTGTCAGACCTGCTGTTTCCAGCACGGTGTCCCTTATTCTGTAAGATGCAGCAGTTTTAGAGTATTTTAATGCTCAAATCTGTCAGTTTGCAGCCTGTTCTGCCAGAGATGAGTCCAGGTTATTCATGAGCAATTGTTAGCCTCACCCCCCCCCCCCCACTGCTAGCGCCCCCCATTAAAAGCGGATTAACCGATTGCGCGGAATAGGTAGAAATTTTAATAAAGGGCAGTGGGCAGGGCGGGTTGCAGGTGGGGCTAATGCCTACTCATGAATAAGCTGGACTCTTCTCTTGCAGGACAGGCTGCAAATTGCAGATTTGAGCATTAAATACTCTGAAACTACCTGATGTTAAAGAATAAGGGACACAGCACTGGAAACAGCATGTCTGTCACTAACTTGATGGACACGTGTCTTTTTTCAACCGTACTAACTATGTAACTTGTGCTGTCCTCAGCAAAGGTGGCATAAACTATGTGACCGGTTCCCTTAGGGTATGTTCACATGGCTTATTGTGATGCGTATAGTACGCAACGCAATACCCCGTGTGTTTTGGAACCACGTGCTGATCAGCGCATAATTTCAAAGCACGGAGGGTGGGAGGGACAGCACCCGGCCGGCCCCATTGATATGCAGTGTCAGTGATGCGCAAGCGCTGCTAAGAATTGACATGTCAATTCCCCCCCCCGTGCGTACAATACGAAAGTATTGTACGTGCGGGGAGACGACGCATAATCCATAATGAATAATGAATTATCGTAATTCATACCCTTAGTCTCTTTATGTTTCTATATGTCTCACATCTCAGTGTTGCAGTGCTCTTCAGCTTCCATTACCATCCTCCTATTCTCATCATGCTGTACAATTCTCAAACACACACCTAGAAATGTAGCACATGATTCTCTGTCTCTCTGTAATAACAATCCTTTTATTTTAGGTATTCGCAAACAATCCATTAAAAAGCGCCTCTCACACAAACAATACAAACCCACATCAGTGCCAATTGTGCAACTAGGGTTTCATCCTACTGTGCCCCAGAAGAAGCGGAGATATGGAAAAACCCTAGGTCTGGCGACTGGCACCACTAGATGCAGGCAGAAAATAGTTCTGCGTTTATTGAGGCATGGCATTGTAATTGACACTAGTGTGTTTGTATTGTTTGTGTGAGAGGCGCTTTTTAATGGATTGTTTGTGAAGGCCTGAAATAAAAGAAGACAAAGCGTCCTGCATTATGTTTTCTGCCTGAGTCTTCTCGGGGATGTTTGCTTGACAATTGAACAGAACAATGAGAAGTTAAGAGAAGTAGGAGAGCAGTGATAAATCACGAGACGTGAAAAATGTAGACACATAAATGGACTATATCAATATCCTCAATACAAGAATTGTTTTGTGTTCCATCTAAAGTGGCCAAAGCATCTATTGAATTCTGACTTGTGGAAGTGTGAACTCCGCTTTGTGTGTCCTTTATTGAGGCTGACCTCCAAGGTGGTGCTGCAAGGACACATAGATACAAACCACTAATATTCAAAATGTGAACGCTACACTGGGACTACTAAAAATACTGGACTGTTACATAGCAGTATCTTTAAAATGTTGTTTTTGGAATTGCTGATGAAAGCTAATTCCAAGTTCCCAGTGGCTTAGTGTAGATCCCATTCATAGGCTATAGGCTGCTGTCCGTAGACTAAATATCCTGCAGTATTGCAGAAGCCATTCCTGGAGCTGAGCGTAAATCCCATAATAACATATTGAGGGTTTAAAGTGTTCCATTGATCTAGGTACATTTTACAGATGGGGTCTTTTAGAAGGCAGGATAATATATGCAGTAATACAGTGACACATTGTCAGCCAAGTGTGTGATGCTCATATGAAGAGACGACATCGCACATGCCGTATATTGCTGGCTGTTGTAGAGACTAGATGGGGGCGAGACATTTATATGAAGTGTGGGGCATGGAGAGACCAGAATATATTTTGCCGCACAATGATAATGTGTATTAAAATATTAATCGATAATAGAAGATCTGTGTGTCCATTTTATATGGTTATGTACGTGTTTGGTACTTAAACCACTGACACCTTTTTCTTTATGATCCACAGAGATAGTGACCGGGACTCTGATTCTGACTCCATAGAGCTTGCAAGCAATGTATGACCCAGGCAGAGTGCCTTGCTGAAGTTTACACACAGGAGCTTTAGAGACATTCAGTTTACCCCTATGGGGGTAGGTACCAGCCCGTGAATGACTTTTCTGCACTGTGGCATTAAGATCCATGTCATCTACTAGGGACATGTCCTCGCTCTTTGGTGCTATCTGTGCTTGGCACACACTGAATGCTGCAATCCTACTGAAAATTGCACTAACATAGGGTAAATGTATTAACTGTAAATTTGCAAAATGGTTTTTGTATATAATGTCTTCATCACAAATGTGGGGAACAGATAAAGTAATTACTTCTGTTATTATATTGTACATGTGACCCCTAAATTATATCTTAGTAGGTGGTGGATACCTGCTAAACGCCAAACCTTGAGATTCAATAATGTATGTACATAAATATGGGCGTTTGTTCTTAATAAATGTATATAATGCTGTATATGTTTCTGTTGCCATGTACAAAGATGTGAGTAATGTATGTACAACCAAAATGTGCTGTATGATAGACCTAATGTGGCATATTTATAGAGAGGCATGATTCAAGGTTATCCTTGGTTAAAGATATCAGCTTCAAGCACAGAAGCTTTTATACATTGTTGCATTTATTTAAATGTGTAAAGAAAAAAAAAAGTTGCCAAAAATATAATTTGGACACGCAACAACTATCATTTCTAAGGGCGAGTTCACACGGCGTAGTGCAGCACGTACCTGTCTGCTGTTGAAAGTACGCTCTGGCCAACTTTCAAGAGCGCTATGGCCTGGCCCCCCCTATTTTCACCGTACTGTGCGCTGGGGACTAAGCCGGCTGATTTTACTGTATTTGCGGGGCATACTTTGGGCGCATTGTAGCGATATTACGTACCAAATATGTCATTTGAACATACCCTAACAGAGCCACACCACGAATGGCCAAGTAGTGACAAGTGTCAAAACGTGTGTATGTGTATCTGTGTTGTGTAAGGTTTACGTTAGTACTTGGGTAACCTAAAAGACTCTATGATCTTGTCATGGTTATAGAGAAAACTCTAACAAGAATTATTGTAAAATATAACCCAGCTGCAGCATTGATTGTGCACATCATACCTCCTGCTCATCTGCCTTATTAATGGGGAGCGCTGCCAAGAGTATGTACTAGAGCACAACTGAACTGCAATGTATAAATAGGGAACTTCTACATAGAGAAGCCTATAACAGTATTCACTGCAGTGGCAACTACTATTGAAATGATTAGCTCTTTTAGATGTTTACCTGTTGTGTACACAGTCATCAGCCTTACTATCATCCTTAAAGTAGTACATTTTTATAACCCGGATAACAGGGTTAATAACTTGAATTCTATGTTCAGAAGTTCTTGAAGCCGTGCTCCTAGCAATGTAGTCCAGGTTACAGAGTAAACTTGATACTTATTTTGTACAAGAAGCAAAATGCACAAAGACAGTGCTGTTATTTTCAATAATTTCAATTTACAAAAGCACTTAATCCCAATGATAAACCTACCTTTGTAAAGTTTTGGGAATGTTTCTATTAAATTTATGTTGCTACAAATTTGTATTGTTTTTGTATTACTGTGGTGTGATTGCAGATCATGTACTGATTTTATATTATGGGATCTCAGAGACACTGGGGCTGTGTATTGTATTGAAAAGTGCCAATTCCTGACTATGACATTCATTAATTTCACCTTAAATGTGAAAATCGTGCAGGAGGAGAGTCAAAGACCACAAATCGGCTTATTGAGGCACAATGGTTTACTGGACGATGGATTAGTCCTGTTTAATGAAGAGGTTTAAAGTGCTTAGAAATTTAAAAGCATGAAGTTTACTTAAAATGACCAAGTACAATTTATATGTATGGTGGATGTCTGCTGCAAAATGTTATGAAGGAACACTGCAGCAGTTAGATAATGCTTGACAACCTTTAGGGCTGGGATCCACTGCGCTTTTTTCATGTGTGCCGTGCATCAGCGTGTAAGCCAGAACCAGCAGTGGGTCTAAATCACACAAGATATATATATATATATATATATCTTGGCTTACAAATACTGCTGCAGAATACAGATGAAAAACCACCAGGTAAACTCAGCCAAAGAATGTCAATCTAGGTGATTTTAAGACCGCCCCGGGAACGTTTCCAACCCATCTGGGAGTGTACTGAAACACTCATTCAGGTGAATTTTGTATAAACCCTGCCCCTTCTGCGTCCTGGTTTCCTGGAGAGTTGGTAAGTATGAGCTAGATGTTCTGTGTGGGCTCACAAATTCTTTCTGAACAACCAAATGCTCTGACACTGTTTTGGCACAATTTTTACCCATAAAACAATTGTATGTTATACATGTAATGCTGCTTGGGCTCCAAAATAAGTTGTTGAAATAGCGGAATACTTAAACTTTGTTTCTTGTACATGTCTCCCTGGTGCACCTTTCCTTTATAAACCTGCTTCATACCCAACTGTACATATTATCATTGTATTTTATTCATTCATCATTGTTTGATATAGTGTACACCTTGGGTTGTTTGGTACAATACGTTTTTTTTTACACACCTCTGCAAACATCCTTCAAGGGAACCATATTTCCCCTTCTACGATGTCTGATACTGCAATAACAGAGTACCCGCAATTCCTATGCTGTAGGGCTAGCACCATTTTTTCCTGCAAAATGCACAAGGAAGAGACATGTCACCAGGATAGAACTTGACCACATTGGTCTTCATAAGATCACGGTCGTCTAAGGCAGCAGAACTCGTAAGAGTTTTGTTTGGATGTGAAATTCTATCATAATGCATAATATCTACAGTACTGCTATAAAATATTCGTTCATTGAACACATGACCATTAAATTAATAAGAGTTACTGGTGGTCATTGTATACCTTTCTCCTGACCAGTGGTCTCATGCACTTATCTTCTTTGGAGGATCTTTACTGTGACACTGTAATAAAAAAAGAAGAAAAAAAAAAGAAAATGTATACTAGTAAACCAGTATGTTTTGTATGCATGGTAGTAGACTTGTGGTCTATACTAGCAATATATAGATGAAATAACTAGTTCTCAGGTATGACTAATTACCTATAAGGGCTATCTGCATAACTTTTCTACAACAGTCGACTGAGAAGTGTTGATTTTATTGGCTGGGTGTATGCACTTGCTTCCTAACAGCCCCTAAAAGTTGTGTTTCTAACTGTGCCCAATCCACAATTTTATGTCAATGCCATATTTTTTTACTGTAGTATTTTATGTTTTGTCTGCCAAAGTGAACGTATGTGAGTGACATTCAATTACATTCTGTATTGTACTTCTGTTCAAGCTGTTAAGAATGGATAATAAATGGTGTGTCTCTTTTGGACCAGGAATCTCGCAGGCTATGAAAATGTTAAACTCAGACTGTTTTGGGATTTTGAAATAAATTTGAACTGTATTTAAAACATTAAGTTTGTGTCTTTGTCTACTGTAATAATGAGAAATAGATTTTGTGACTTTTTATAACTTTTTTAACATAAGTGTTTTTCTTGTGATGTGGTCAACAACTAAATCAATCTATGCCAGGTAAACTGAACTGCAAGGTTTCACCTATATAATGTGTGACTGAATCTGTAGTGACTTAAATGATCAACTTCTAGTCTACTAGATTAACTACTAATTAACCTGTAACTCAGGGGCAAAACTTTTTAAAAGTATTACAAAATGGCTGGATAGCCACTAAAAAATAATTAAAGGGTTAAAAAAAGCATTAAATATAAGGTTTGATATATGAGCCCATAATCATAATAATAGTAATAATAAAAAAAAAGTTGTACTAAAATTTACATTAGTGTTTATCTTAGTGCCATCTACAGCTTTCACTGTTTCCAAAATGCCCGTCCCCTTTCTCCATTGGGCAGCAGTGGACAAGTGTGGGCAGTAGCTGCCCTTTGCTCAGCTCCATGCTCAGTGCTACACAGTGCTAATAAAGCAGCCCCCTTTTTTTTCTGTAAGCCAGAGGAGAGGTATATCATGCATATGTCCCATTTTGACAAGCGGGGAAGATTCTTCATCACCGCACCCAATATCTGTCAGCTGGGGCTTTAACAATGTTTGCAACTGTAATGCATTTCTGGGAGGAGCTGAAGCAGGGTCATGTAAGGCAAAGCAGAAAAGGGGTAAGTAACTGCTCTGACAACCATGAAACATTAGTTTTGGGCAATATTGGCTTTGGCTTCATGATTTATGTTGGTGACCACAGTTTCATGGGATTGGATATCCCAATGGATATTGAAACCACACCATCACCTGAAATAGAACACGCCAATGTTTTTTATAGTTGAAAAGAACCCGTTAAAAGGGTTGTCTTTTATACAGAAGAAAATAAATAAGGTACTCTCTTTCCTCCTCACCTCCATTCCAGCGCTGGCTGTGTGTTGTTTCTTCCTAATTTCCTCTTTAGTTCCTGGCTCTGGCCATCACTGCTTGGCCAGAGCCAGAAAGTAAACAGAAGAATGGGGAGAAATGCTGTAGAACCAGCGCGGGAATGAAGGTGAGGAAGGAGTATGAGTTTGTTTTGTTTTTTGTTTTTTAATTTGGTCTATAGTACCTTTAACTTATTTTATATACAGTATCTCACAAAAGTGAGTACACCCCTCACATTTTTGTAAATATTGTATTATATCTTTTCATGGGACAGCACTGAAGATATGACACTTTGATACAATGTTAAGTAGTCAGTGTACAGCTTGTATAACAGTGTAAATTTTGTGTGCACTCAAAATAACTCAACACACAGCCAACAATATCTAAACTGCTGGCAACAAAAGTGAGTACACCTCTTAGAGAAAATGGACAAATTGTGCCCAGTTTGCCATTATCCCTCTACAGTGTCATGTGACTTGTTAGTGTTGCAAGGTCTCATGTGTGAATGGGGAGCAGGTGTTTTAAATTTATCATGGTCACACGCTCTCATACTGGTCACTGGAAGTTCAACATGGTACCTCGTGGCAAAAGAATTGTTGCTCTACTTAAAGATGGCCAAGGCTATAAGAAGATTGCCAACACCCTAAAACTGAGATGCAGCATGGGGGTCAAAGACCATACAGCGGTTTAACAAGACTCAGAACTCAGAACAGGCCTCGCCATGGTTGACCAACGAAGTTGAGTGCACGTGCTCAGCATCATATCCAAAGATGAATGCTGCCAGTATTGCTGCAGAGGTTAAAGGGTTGGGTTGTCAGCCTGTAAGTGCTCAGACCATATGTCGCACCCTGCATCAAATCCGTCTGCATGGCTGTCATCTTGGAAGGAAGCCTCTTCTAAAGATGATGCACAAGAAAGCGTTTGCTGGAGACAAGCAGACTAAGGATCTGGATTACTGGAACCATGTCTTGTGGTTTGAGGAGACCAAGATAAACATATTTGGTTCAGAGGGTGTCAAGCGTGTGTGGCGGCAACCAGGTAAGGAGTACAGAGACAAGTGTATCTTGCCTACAGTCAGGGCCGCCGTACAGGGGGTACAGCCGGTACTCCTGTACGGGGCCCGGAAAAATAAGGGTCCCGCTTCAAGCAGGCCCGCTTATTTCATACATCGCACAGTAGAGAACGGCGCAACCGAGCGCCGCGCTCTACATAGGGCTGAGTGGCGGCGGTGCTGGGAGGGGGCCCATGCTCCCTGCACCGCTTCGCACCGCCTATAGAAAAATTATTGTACCGGGCTGTCCAGTAGGGGCGGGGCGGTGCTGGAGGGGGCTCACGCTCCCAGCTCAGCTGTGCTACAGGCAGAAATCTTCTACTTACATGATCCCTGCTGGAGCCAGGCCCTCCTCCTCTGTCTGGGGGGGCGTAGCTTCACAGATTCAAATTGTTCCGCATCCCTGGGCACACAGCAGCGATGCTGCTGAGACACTGCGGAGGCTCCGCAGGATAAATACTCCAGCAGCAACACTGGCTGCCTGTGGAGAGAGACTGGGCTGGTCACATGGGTAGAGAGGGGCCCGGGAGGAAGTACAGCAGCAGCGGCAGGAGGCCTGCTTGTTTTAACATAGTATGTAAAGTAAGTGTGTGTATGTGTGAGGATATATACTGTGCATGGATGTGTATATAGTGTGCATGGATGTGTATATAGTGTGTATGTATACTGTGCATGCATGGATGTGTGTATATACTGTATATGGATGTGTGTATACACTGTGCATGGATGTGTGTACTGTATATACTGTATATATGCTGTGTATGTCTATATACTTTGTGAGTGTATATATTGAATGTATGTGTATATACTGCATGTATAAGTATACTGTGTATGTAAATAGTGATTGTGAATATAGCAAGTGTATATACTGTTTGTTTGTGTGCAGCATGTATACACTGTGTGTTTGTATAAAGTGTGTGTAGCATGTGTGTGTATATATTTTGTATGTAGTGTGTGTATACATGGTGTATACCTAGCCTAAATTATAAAAATTGTCAAACTGCAAATTCTTTTATACCTTACTGTGTCAGATGATGAGATTAATAATAGGTAGATAGATATAAAATAGATAGATATGAGATATACTGATGGATAGAGGGATAGATATGGGATAGATAGATAGATAGATAGATATGAGAGAGATAAATAGATGTGAGATAGATTGAGATATACGGATGGATAGATAGATCGATAGATAGGAGAGAGGTAGATGGATAGATAGATATGAGATACGTAGATAGATATGAGATAAATAGATATTAGATAGATGGATGGATTAGTTAGATAGATAGGAGATAGATATGAGATAGATAGATATGAGATAGATAGATAGATAGATGTAAATGAGAGATAGATATATGTGAGATGTGAGATAGGTATAAGGTATATCAATAGATATGAAATAGATTGATATGAGAGAGATTTTTAGAAGATAAATAGGAGATTAAGATGAGATAGATATGATATATGTAGATAGATTGATAGATAAATAAGATGTGAGATGATGTCTGTGCTGTTGGCTGGCTGTCTCTGGGCAGTGGGCTAGGGTGGGCCGAGGCTGCGGCTTCTTCTTCCTGCGCTGGTACCTGGTCCAGGCGCAGTTGAGTGACACCGGGACACTATTGGTGTCCCTGGAGGAGACGTCTTTGGTTATGTGGGTACCATACTAGCGGAAAGATGTCCCGGAGGCCATCCATCTCCCAGGAGCAGGTGAGGGAAACACACTGTTTGCTTACATTATACTTAGTCAGGTGAGGGGGGGCACATAATTTGTTTTTAATGCTTTTCTTTGCTGTCCGGTTTGCTTCCTGCAGAATTTTCTTCCAACATTTTAGTCACAGAAACTTCTGCAGGATGTATGGCTTAATCCATTAAAGGGCCTAACTGTAGCCAGCAGAAGGGTGTGATAGTAGCTTGCTAGAATAACAATACACTGCAGTACACAAGTGCTATAGTATATTGTTCCAGCGATCATTTCTATAAGTACCCAAGAGAGAAAACAT
Organism: Phyllomedusa bahiana; assembly: GCA_025379985.1. NCBI lineage: Eukaryota > Metazoa > Chordata > Amphibia > Anura > Hylidae > Phyllomedusa > Phyllomedusa bahiana. The sequence goes on along the minus strand of JAODAL010017222.1, from coordinate 13,221 downwards.
TTTATCACAAGGTAATCTAGAAGCACGCACGCACGCACGCACACACACACACACACACACACACACACACACACTACGATTTTTTTTTTTTTTTGTGGGACAGCAAGGGGGCCCAGACAATTTGGCTGTATGGGGCCCTGAAATTCCTTATGGCAGCCCTGCCTACAGTCAAGCATGGTGAGGGGAGTGTCATGGTTTGAGGCTGCATGAGTGCAGCTGGCTGTGGGGAGCTACAGTTCATTGAGGTTACCATGAATGCCAATATGTACTGTGACATACTAAAGCTGAACATGATCAGCTTCAGTATTGGAAACTGGGCTGTAGTGCAGTATCCAACATGATATTGCCCCAAACAGACCTCCAAGACGACCACTGCCTGGCTAAAGTAAAGGAGCTGGACAGGGCCAAGCATGTCTCCAGACTTTAACCCTATTGAGCATCTATGGGCCATCCTCAAACAGAAGGTGGAGGAACGCAAAGTCTCTAACACCCACCAGCTCTGTGATGTCGTCATGGAGAAGTGGAAAAGGATTCCAGTGGCTGCAACCTGTGAAGACCTAGTGAACTCTATGCCCAAGAGAGTTAAGAAACTAAGTAGTTGGAAACTAATGGTGGCCACACAAAATATTGAAATTTTGGGCACAATTTGTCTATTTTCACTTAAGGCTGTACTGTTTTTGCCAACAGTTTCAACATTGATATTGAGGGCACACCAAATTTACACTGTTATACAAGCTGTACACTGATTACTTTAAATTATATCAAAGTGTCATATCTTCAGTGTTGTCCCATGAACAGATGTAATACCATATTTACAAAAATGTGAGGGGTATATTCACTTTTGTGAGATACTGTATATAAAATAAGTTAAAGGTACTATAGACCAAATAAAGAAAATAAAAAAAAATTAAACTCCTTGCTCACCTTCATTCCAGCGCTGGTTCTACAGCATTTCTCCCCATTCTTCTGTTTACTTTCTGGCTCTGGCCAAGCAGTGATGTTGAGTTTTATGAGATACTGTATATACTGGACCACCTGTTTAACAATAAACCTAATCAACATAAGAGTCCTAAAACCTTACGTGGAATTGTCCCTTACGTTGTATTTTATGTACAGGTCAGGGAGTGTATTTTCCTATTAAGTATATAGTGACCTCATTTGCTTTTTTTAGTTATGAATTTTGAAAGCTCTGAGTTGTATTTTTATTTCCATCTATGTAGTTGTATGAGGCTTTGTGTTTGTGAGATGAATTGTAGTTTTAAGTAGCATTTTTAGGGTACATATAACTTACTAACTATAAGTAGTTGTTTCTCGCGGGACAACATTTTTACCTTTTTTTTCTAATGTTTAAAATGTTTTCGCAATCCACTGTGTGGCATAAATAATGTTACTTTTTATACTGAGGGTCAGTATGATTACAAACCTTTTTTTTTTTTTTTTCTCAATAAAACTTATTTGTTTTTGTGTTGGCACAACCTTGGAGCCATGGGGAGGGATCATTGGTATGGTGAGCTCCATGCCACTGAACCTGCAGATTCGTCTTCTCATAGGAGATGCTAAGCAAATGCATTTGCAGTCTTCTGTGCCAAGCAGAGAAGACACCACAGCTTAAGAGGCATCTGGCTCCACACACAGAGATCTATCTTTCTATACCTGAGGCAGGAGAGAGCGAAAGCAGACATACAATACAATACTGGCAAAAAGTTAGAGCTATTTGGCTTTTGGTTGACATTTCAGGATGAACATAAAATTGCTTAATTTTTTAAAATGAATTAAATGAGACCATCTCTTAAAGAGGTTGTCTCACTACAAAGATTGCTTTTTATGTTAAAGATATAGAAAAAACAAGTTACTTTGCAATGTGTGTCCATTAACAGTGTCCTACAGATTCCTAGATATCCCCTCTTGTATGGGTTTCATCAGCTCCTCAGGTCGCTATAGCTACAGACCTGTTCGATCTCTCCTGATAGGCTGCCAGCGCTGGTCGCTAAAGCTACAGACCTGGTGTCCTCAGCAGCTTCTCACTTGAAGCCAGTAAATTCAAAAATGAAACTGAGAAAACAGGACTGAGGTAAGAGGAATCAGTGTAGTGAGACAACCCCTTTACCTTAAGGGGCCGTTTCCATGGCCCAGGACAAATACCGGTTGGTTTATCCTACCGATATTTTTCCTGTTTTCGCGCCCTGCACATAGCCTCCGGGGGCCGGCTTTTCTCCGCAGTTTGCAGGGCCTTCCCCTTTCACATAGGTATGTTCATATTCCGTCCGAAAACCGGACAGAAGAATGAACATATTCTATGTTTTTGGGACCTTTGGCCCCCAAAAAAAAGCCCGGGCAAAAAATTGTGCATGAGGACCGCTGCACAGATTTTCCATTAAGGTCCATGTAAAAGTTTTGCAGCCGGTTTTCAAAACTGAGAACCGGCTGAAAAAAATGGCCCGTGGGGCCAAGCCCTAAGAGTATGCTCACATGATGTATTGCGGTGCATAGGAGGCATAATCCATAATTCTCTATGAGAACATGAGCGCTGAAATTATGCCATGTGAACATACCCTTAGAATGCGAATGGCCAACTGTTCCGTATCTCGGTACTTTTTGCACAACTTGCTGATCTCTTAGGGTGCTTTCACATGGAGCATTTTTGACACTTTTTTTGGCACACTTTTTTTTTTTTGCAGAAATACACAGCAACTAATGCTCTGTATTTCTGCAAAAAAACCGCCCCCCAAAGCGCTCCGATGAAAGACTCTAAAAGGTGCAAAAATTCAAACAGGTTTTTGCCCCCTGAATCCCCCAATAATTTTGGGGGATCAATTTGAATTGGGATTTAAACAGTCCCCAATCATGTGTTCAAAATTTAACATCAGAGACAAAGACAAACCTTACAACTGATCAACAGTCCCTGCCTTTGCGGGGCTTTCAAGCAGGATCCCTCGAGGGAAAATCCCAAAAACGGAAGAAAATCACAGCGATTGAAACGAGTACGAGAGCGGGAAAAGGTCAAGAAAGGCAAAGAAGGGGGCGTTTTTGGGGCCATCACAATGAGATGCTCTATTGTAAACAAAGCCCTGCGAAACCCGATGATGAATGTCAAACAACTCCAAAAACATTTAAGGGAGGTGAAGGCACCAAAAAAGTAACCAATGTTTTAAAAGATGGGTTATTTAGTTCATTCAAAAAAATGTTATGTGCGTTCTGAAATTTTAACCAAAAATCCCTTACTGTACATCAAAATACTCACTCGTCTGACGAGTATTTTGTCCTGGCATTCAATGTAGAGTTTAGGTAATTTTTTTTTCTACATGATTTACAGTTAGAAAACTAGTCCCATTCATCTCTATCCAAAATGTTTGGGACGCTTTTTTTTTTTTTTAAAAAATACAAACGGATTTTTTGAAAAATTTTTCTAAGTTATATGCAAAAATGGCTTTTAAAAAACCGACCTCAAAAAACCCAAGTCATTGGACTACAACTTGGATTTTGAATTAAAGGTCAAATGGGGATGGTTACAGCCCGTTTTTTTTACTAAACCCCACAAAAAAAACCCAAACCCTTTTTAAATGGTTGTTGTGTACATGGACCCTAATCATGCATAACCTCTTTGGCAAATTTACTAAAGTGAACCTAATAAAGCTATTGAAAAGAAAACGGGCAGATGGCACTGTGAAAAACTTTTATTTGGAATATTGAGTTTCGGGTTTTTTAAAAATATATTTTTGAAGATAATGTCATTGCTGTACAGGCATCTTTTGAAAAGAGGCTACAGGAAGTACATCTATGTTGGTTGTTACCTTTGCATTGGCTCCTCAGATCACTAGTAAATTGTCAATAAAATGTTATTATTTTAAGAATTCAATTAACAATTTGGGGGAAAAAATTTAAATATTTTCCCGAAAACATAAAACAAAAACTTTTTTAACAAACGACAAAATGCCCTTATTGGTCAAGAAACCTGGGGGGTTTTAAAAAAATTGAAGGACGCTTCCATCAGAAAGGAATATTTTTGAAAACTCAATGCTGCAGATTTAATAACTGTTTAATACTTACTGCAAATTTAGACTACATAAAATTTAAAATTTTGTCACAGTTTATCAAAGTTTTATGAAAAAATCTGGCATTTTTAAAGGACTGTCTTTGTCCAGTCTAAAATGACATTTTTTAAATTATTGGGTTAGTTGGTGAAAATAAAATGGGGAAAAAATGTTGGTTGAAAAATTTTTTTGTGGCCCCATAGCGTTGCATGTTAAGCCATAGCCACTTTCTGTGAAGTATTAAAACAAAATTTGAGCAAAGGCCCACGTTCGTTTTTGTAAAACGGGCACAGAATTTAAAAAAACCCAAAACAAAACGGGGTTTGTAAAAAAAGCTTTGCCGGGTGTTGGGGGTGCAAATTACCCCAAAAAATTTGCTGCTTTTAAACCAAAAAAAAAATCTGCCCACATATTTCCTGGGAAAATTTATTACCCTTCAAACTTTTTTTGGCTTTTCTTTTACTTTAGCAGTCCTGTGCAATTACTAATTGAGGTTGTGGTATTAGACAATTTCTAAAATAATAGACCAAAAACCAGGGGGTAACAAAAGAACCCCGGGGCCGATAGCAAATTTTTGGGATGGGGCCCCCCCCTACTACCCCCTTCCCAAACTAAAACCCATTTAACCAGTACCACTTAAAAAATAGTATAAAGTTACGAAAATCGGGAAGAAAAAACCTTACCAATATATCCCCCTCCTACTGCACCAAAGAAATCCCCCCCAACATTTCTACTGAAGGGGCCCGATTATACGTCAGAACTGACCACAAATTACCACCACATAGGATGAATAAAACCCCAAATTTTACTGAAAAAAAGATCATAACAAAGACCAATAAAACGCTATTTTGGGGGAACACCAGTGACACGGCCGCGGCTGTATATTACCTCATACAGTACCATATAGTTTTTGACACCATTTCCAGGCTCTGCAGGGTTATATTACCTTCATACAGTGACCATAAGTGATAGTTTTTCCCTTGTACACAGACCTGGCCCCGACGTAAAATTTCCTTTTATACATGACCTTTTAGTTTAAAACCATTCACATCTTTCAGACAGTAATTACCTTCATACAGTGACCGTATAGTGGTAGATGCAAGTGCACACAGGTTGGCAATTTTAAACACCATCATACATGACCTTATGGAGGACCAAACACACGGCGTGCAGATGTATATTACCTCCAACAGGACGATATACAGACTTCCAACTTCTGAAAAAATTTTTTCAGGGAAGTTTTTAAGTTTTATAAGCCCACTCCCCCTTAATAGATCACAAACCCCCCTTTTACAAGTTATTCCCCTTTTTTAAATTTCCCTAAACATACTTTCCCCTGCCCTTTTAGACATGGAAACGTTTTTTAAAGTACTAAAACTGACAGTGTCCAAATAAAAGTATATCAAATAAACTAAATTTTAAATGCCATACAGACAGTGCCCCAATTTCCCTATGTAAACACAATAAGTTAAATCTCATTTTTTATTAATTATTTCTAATAAAAAATTGGGGACCCCAAATTAAATCACTGAATCAAAAGGAACAAGCCCTACAGACGGAGGCTCAGCAAGAATAAACATCTGTTTCCAAATTTCCATCATAAAATCTCTGGTTTGCGATATACTGCGCAGCGGCAAAATAAAAAGAATGTGGCAAAACCCTTTTCCCAACACCCCCCCCCCGGCCTAGCGAACTCCCAAAAAACATTTGTTGACTTTTTCCAAACATCTGAAAACACATACCTAAACCCATCACATATAAGCCTTACATAAACTCCCCTCATATATAGCCAAAATGGTACCCCTCACAAAAAATAAACTCACAAAAAAAATAAATATACAGGGCACTCACAAATGGGATATAAACATATGTGCAAAACCAGGGCCGGGACAGGGGTGGGCCCCGGGGGTTTATGCACCGCCTGGGGCCGCCTACCTCACCTATCCCTAAGGGGCGCCGTCGGGACCCCGACCCTCGCCGGGCTCCAGCCGCGGGGCCCGGGCCTGAAGCGCCGGGTCACTGGCCTCCCTTTTTTGGGGGAGCAAAGAGAAAGCCCCCCGCCCCTCCCGCTCCGCAGACGGGTGTCGGGCCCGCCCCCAGGGGATCGCGGGATCCCCCGGGTGACCTGCAAGGGGCCGCCAAAAGCGGGGGCCCCCGGGGTCCTCAAAGCGCTGAGGACCCCCCGCGGCCCGTGCCCTCACCCGGGAAAGCGCCCGCAAGGGAAGTGATTTTCATCGCGCCCGGCTGCGCCCTTCCTGGGCGCAAAAGCTCGTCACAGGCCGTGCGCCCGAGGGGGCTGCCGGAGGACCCGCGGCAAAAGAGGACGCGCGCCCGGGAAAAGGGGAAAGTATTAATGTTGTTTTTTTTTTAATTTTCCTCCCTTTGGCCCCCCAAAAAATTTCTGCCTGGGGGCCCCCAAACCCCGCCGGGGCCCCCAAATATCCCGCCTTACGGCCCCCATAATGCCTCCTGGGGCCCCCATAAGGGCCTCCTTTTGCCCCCTAAATGCTGCCGGGGGGGGCCCCCCTTTAATCCTGCCTGCGGCCCCCCTAAACCCTTTCCTGGGCCCCCCTTTTATCCGGCCTGCTGCCCCCAAATTTGGGGCCCCCTGCCCCCCAAATAATGCCTGCCTGGGGCCCCCCATAATGCCTGCCTGTAGCCCCCATAATGCCGGGCCTGGGGCCCCCTATTCCGGGCCTGCGGCCCCCCCTATACCCTTCCGGGCCCCCCCCAATAATGCCTGCCTGGGGCCCCCAAAAATCCCCCTACCTGTCCCCCCCCTATATCCGGGCCTGGGGCCCCTATAATCCCTGCCGCACCCCCCTAAGGCCTGCCTGTACCCCCATAATGCCTGCCTGGGGCCCCCCCTAAACCCTGCCTGGGGCCCCCCTATATCCTGCTGGGGCCCCCAAAAAATGCCTGCCCCTGGGGCCCCCCATAATCCCCTGCCTTTTTGGCCCCCTAAATCCTCCCGGGCGGCCCCAAATAATTCCCTGCCTCGGCCCCCATAAGGGCCTCCCCTGTACCCCCCATAAAATCCCCTCCCCTTGTAGCCCCCTAAAATTCTGCCTGTGGCCCCCCTACCCCCTCCGGGTTGCCCCTATAATCCCTCCTGGGGGCCCCCTTATACTGCCTGTGGCCCCCAATATACCCGCCTGTCCCCCCTAAAATGCCTGCCTGGGCCCCCAAAAAAAACCTTTTCCTCCCGGCCCCCAAATAAAAGCCTCCCTTTGGGGCCCCCTATAAAGCCTGCCTGTGGCCCCCAATAATCCCCTTTCCTGGGGCCCCCATAATGCCTGCCTGCCCCCCCCTAAAAAGGGCTTGCCGTGGCCCCCTAAATCCTTTTGTGCCCCCAAAAATGCCTGCCGGGCGGCCCCCCTAAGGGCCTCCCCTGCCCCCCCCAAAAAGCCCCCCCTTTGTGCCCCCCTAATCCTCCCCTTGGGGCCCCCCAAATCCCCGGGGCCTTTGCGGCCCCCCCCAAAATGCCTGCCTTTTGGCCCCCTTTTTAAACCCTGCCTCCCGGCCCCTTTTAAAACCGCCTGGGGCCCCCATAATCCCTGCCTGGGCCCCCTTTAAAAAAAAAGGGCCTCCCCTGGGGTTCCCCTATATCCGCCTGCGGCCCCCCAAAAATGCCTGCTTGGGGGCCCCCCCCATAATGCCTGCCTGCGGCCCCCAAAATGCCTGCCTGTGCCCCCTATATCCGCCTGGGGCCCCCATAATGCCGGGCCCTTTTCCCCCTATATCCGCCTGGGGCCCATAAAAATGCCTGCCTGGGGGGCCCCCAAAATCCCTTCCCTGTACCCCCCCCTATTTTCCTGCCTGTGGCCCCCATAAACCCCTGCCTGTGGCCCCTATAAGGCCTCCCGTGGGGGCCCCCAATATTCTCCCTTGGGGCCCCCCAATTACCCCCTGCCTGGGCCCCTATAATGCCTGCCGCGGGCCCCCTATAATCCCCTGTTTGCGGCCCCCCTATAATGCCTGCCTGGGGCCCCCCCTATAATCCCCTCCCTTTTGGCCCCCAAAAATTTCCTGCCTGTGGCCCCCCCCAATCCCTTTGCCTGCCCCCCCCCTTAAGCCTCCCCTGTGGCCCCCTAAAACCGGGCCTGGGGCCCCCCCTTAAAATTTCCCTGCCTGCGGCCCCCAAAATGCCTCCCCTGGGGGCCCCCCCCTAATCCTCCCTTTCCCCCTAAAAATACCTGCCGGGCGGCCCCCAAAAAATCCCTGCCTGGGGCCCCCCAATAATCCTGCCTTTTGGTCCCCCTATTTTCCTGCCTGCGGCCCCCATAAGCCGGTTTGGGCCGGCCCCCCAAAAATCCCTTTTCCTGCGGCCCCCTAAAAAGCCTGCCTGTGGCCCCCCAAAAATTCCTGCCTCCCGGCCCCCTTTAATGCCGGGCCTGGGGCCCCCCTTTTCCCCTCCCCTCCCGGCCCCTATAATCCTCCCCGGGCCCCCAAAAATGCCTGCCTGTACCCCCCCCAAAAACTCCCCTTTTGGCCCCCCCAAAAACCCGCCTGCCTGGGGCCCCCTTTTAATTTCCCTTCCTGCGGCCCCCTAAAATTCTCCCTGGGGCCCCCCCTTAGGGGCCCCTGCCTTTTGCCCCCTATAATGCCTGCCTGCGGCCCCCCCCTATAATACCTCCCCTGGGGGCCCCCTATAGGGGCCCGCCTCCCGGCCCCCTAAAATTTCCTGCCGGGTGGCCCCCTATAATACCTCCGGGGCCCCCCCCAAAATTTGGCCGGGCCTGCGGCCCCTAAATGCCCCCTGTTCCCCCTAAATCCTGCCTGGGGCCCCCTATAAGGGCCTGCCTGGGGCCCCCCATAATGCCTCCTGGGGCCCCCATAATGCCTGCCGGGGCCCCCCTATACCGGCCGGGCGGCCCCAATAATTCCCCTGCCGCGCCCCCAAAAATGCCTGCGGGCCCCCCCTATAATGCCGGCCTGGGGTTTCCCCTATACCCCGCCCCTGCGGCCCCCAAAATTTCCCGGTTTTTGGGCCCCCCAAATTTGCCGCCGGGGCCCCTCCCTAAAATGCCTGCCTGGGGCCCCCTATATCCTGCCGGGCCCCCCCCAAAAATGCCTGCCGGGGCCCCCCTATACCTGCCTGGGGCCCCCTAAAATCCTCCCCTGCCCCCCCAAAATTCCCTCCCCTGGGGCCCCCTAAAATTTCCCTTTCCTGTGGTCCCCTATTTTCCTCCTGTGCCCCCCTATAAGGGCCTGCCTGCGGCCCCCTTTTTAATTTTTTCCCCTGCCTGCGGCCCCCTATAATTGCCGGGCCTGGGGCCCCCTATACCCTTTCCCCGGGGGGGCCCCCCTAAATGCCGCCAGGGGCCCCCCATAATCCTCCCCGGGGCCCCCCCTAAAAAGGGCCTCCTGGGCCCCCTATATCCTCCCCTGGGGCCCCCCATAATGCCTGTTTTGGGGCCCCCCCAAAAACCCTTTCCTGGGGCCCCCCCAAAAATGCCTGCCTGTGGCCCCCAAAATCCCTTTCCCCTGGGGGCCCCCCAAAAATCCCCTCCCCTTTTGGCCCCCTATACCCTTTCCTGCGGCCCCTAAAAATGCCTGCCTGGGGGCCCCCCATAATCCCTCCCTGGGGCCCCCCCAAAAATGCCTCCCCTGTGGCCCCCCCTATACCCCGCCTCCCCCCCCCCCATAATGCCTGCTTGCGGCCCCCCTTTAATGCCCCCTTGGGGCCCCCTTTAGGCCTGCCTGTGGCCCCCTAAAAATCCTGCCCCCGGGCCCCCCTTTAATGCCTGCCTTGGCCCCCAAATACCTGCCTGTGCCCCCTATAATGCCTCCCTGCGGCCCCCATAATCCCCTGCCTGCGGCCCCTATAATCCCCGCCAGGGGCCCCCTATTCCTGCCTTTGCCCCCTATAATCCCCCCCCCTTGGGGCCCCCATAATGCCGCCTTTTAGCCCCCTATATTCTCCCTTTGGGGCCCCCCAAAAAAAACCCCTCCCCTGGGCCCCTATAATGCCTGCCTGGGGCCCCCCCTAAATTCGGCCTGTGGCCCCCATAAACGCCTCCCTTTTGGGGGCCCCCTATAATCCCCCCCCTTTGCGGCCCCCTATAATCCCCTTCCGTGGCCCCCTATAAATCCTGCCTGGGGCCCCCCATAATTTTTGGCCTCCGGGGCCCCCCCTAAAATTTCCTCCCTTTGCCCCCCTATAATGCCTTCCTGCCGGGCCCCCAAAAAATGCCTCCTGCGGCCCCCCTATAATCCCCGCCTGGGGGCCCTCTATATCCTTCCTGGGGCCCCCATAATGCCTGCCTGTGGCCCCCATAATGCCGGGCCGGGGCCCCCCTATATCTGCCTGGGGCCCCCCTATAAAGGGCCTCCCCTGGGGCCCCCAAATAATCCTGCCTGGGGCCCCCCTAAAATCCCGGGCCTGGGTCCCCTATATCCTGCTTGCGGCCCCCATAATCCCTTTCTTGCGGCCCCCAAAATGCCCCCCTTTTGGGGCCCCCTATATCCTCCCTGGGGACCCCTAAAAATGCCTGCCGGGGCCCCCCCCAATAATGCCTGCCTGGGGCCCCCTAAAAAGCCTCCCGGGTGGCCCCCCAAACCCTGCCTGTGCCCCCTATAAGCCTGCCTGCGGCCCCCCATAATGCCTCCTGTAGCCCCCTATATTCTCCCCTGGGGGCCCCCAAAACCGCCTGCCTGGGGGGCCCCTATAATCCCCGCCTGGGCCCCCTATATTCTGCCTGGGGCCCCCCCAAGCCGCCTCCCTGGGGGCCCCTAAAAATGCCTGCCTGAGGCCCCCTAAAATACCTCCCTTTGCGGCCCCCTATAATCCCATGCCGCGGCCCCCAATAATCCCGGGCCTGTGGCCCCCATAATACCGCCTGGGGCCCCCCCAAACCCCTGCCTTGGGCCCCCTATATCCTGCCTGCGCCCCATATAATGCCTTTCCGGGGCCCCCCCAATAATCCCGCCTCCCGGACCCCTACAATTCCTGCCTGTGGCCCTCTAATCCGCCTGCGGCCCCCAAAAATGCCTGCCTGGGGGCCCCCATAATCCCCACCCTGGGCCCCCCTATTTTCCTTTCCCTGCGGCCCCTATAAGGGCCTCCCTTTGGGGCCCCCCCATTAATCCCCTCCCTTTTGGGGCCCCCCCCTTTTAAACCCTTTCCTGTGGCCCCCTATATCCTGTTTGGGCCCCCCCTTTAATTTCCCCTGTTTTGGGCCCCCAAAAATCCTCCTGTGGCCCCCTATATCCTGCCTGGGCCCAAAAAGGCCACCCCTGCGCCCCCAAAAACCCTGCTTGGGGGCCCCCCCAAAATTTTGCCTGCCTGGGGGCCCCCCCTTAATGCCTGCCTGGGGCCCCCTAATCCCCTGGGGGCCCCCAAAAAGGCCTGCCTGGGCCCCCCTTTATAATCCTGCCGGGGCCCCCATAAGCCTGCCTGTGGCCCCTTATAATGCCTGCCCTGCGGCCCCCCAAATCCGGGCCTGCAGCCCCCTAAAAAAGCCTCCTGGGGCCCCCCCATAATGCCTGTTTCGGCCCCCAATAATGCCTGCCTGTTGCCCCAAAATCCCCTCCCGGGTTTGCCCCCCATAAGCCTCCCTTTAGCCCCCAAAATAAACCCGTCTGTTTTCCCCCTACCCCCTTCCCCTAAAGCCCCCAAAACCCGCGGCCTGGGGCCCCTAAAAAATCCTGCCTTGGCCCCCGTACCCTCCCCCTGACCCCCTGTAGGGCTGCCTGGGGGCCCCCTAAATGCCGGCCTTGGCCCCCAAAATTTAAACCCTGCCTTTTCCCCCATAAATTTTAAAATTAACGCCTGCCTGACCCCCCCATACCCCTCCCCTTGTGGGCCCCAAAACCCTGCCTGGGCCCCTAAAACCCCTTCCCCTGGGGCCCCCCAAAACCCTCCCTGGGGGGCCCCCCCATACGCCTGCCTGTAGCCCCCAAAAAAACCCCCTGCCTGAACCCCTACAAATTTTTTTTGGGCCCTGGGCCCCCCTAGCATATAATAGCCTGGGGTCCCCCTAAATTTAAATACCTACCTTTTCCCAAAGGGGGAAACAATATCAATATCCCCGGGCCTGACTGAAAAGGGCATTTTTTAAAATTACCTGCCCTGACAAAGGGGGACTTTTTTAAAACCTAAAATTTAAGGATTTTCCGGGAAAAATGTGAGGAATCAAGAAAATTTGTGCCCAAAATTTCCTGCGGGGACGAGTTTTGGGCCCCGGGAGAAACCCCCAGCTTTAAAGGGGTTTTAACCGGATGGAGAAAAAAGGAAAGTGAAGACCCTGATAAAGAAAAAAACTCTCCTTTTATCACTAAATGAACTGAAAGTGAATCATTTAAAATATTTCGCAGGGGCCGCCAACATCCCAAATATATACTACCACAATTTGGTCCCTTGGCGGTGGTATTTTAAAATCAAGCCGGGTTTAAAACGATACCCACATGGGCGGGCCCCGGGACAAACCATGGGCCCAAACCCGGGCTTTTTCCCGGGGCTCCCCCCCGTTTAAGGCCCCCGGGCCGCAGGCCGCTGGGAAACGGCCCCCCGGGGAGGCCCGTTTTCCCCCCCCCCCCGGGGGGCCCCCGAGGGGCCGGGTTTAGTGGCACGCAAACAAGGGCCGCAAAGGTCCCTTTTCCAGCACCGGGAACCCCGGGGGGCATGGGGGCCGACAGCCCCCCCCACGCCAAAAAGGCGGCTGCATGTCCGGATCACGACCCAGCCTTTCACCATCAGGGGCCCCCTCCCCCGCACCGCGCTTTTCAAGCAGGGGCCCCGGGACCCTAAACATCTGGGATCAACTGACCCGGGTCTTTTTCCCCCAGGGGGCCGCGGGCCGGGCGGGGCGATGTAATAACGTAAATCGCGCCCCTTTCTCCCGGCCCCCCCCACTCTGCAGTGACGGCCACCCCCCCAGAGGGGAAGAAAAAACGGGACAGCAGTGTGTCCGGTGGGGTATTACGTTTTTATTTTTTTTTAATCTATTTAACGGGTTCCCTGGCGGGCCTATCCCGCCCCTGCCCGGGGCTCCTATACTGCCCCTGCCCTCCCCCGGGCCCTGGCTAAATATTTCCCCCCCTGCCCGGGCTGCCATACCCCCCCTGCCCTGGCTGCCATACGGGCCCCCGCCCGGGCTATAAACCCCCCGCCCGGCTATATACGCCCCCGCCCGGCGCCTATTCTGCCCCTGCCCGGGTTGCCTATACTGCCCCTGCCCTGGTCCCA
>JAODAL010017221.1:0-78404 GCA_025379985.1 Phyllomedusa bahiana | reverse complement strand
TTATCTATCTACCATTTTATTATTATCAATTATTATTCATATTATTATCTATTCATCTATCTTTTCATATCTATCTATCACTACTATTATCAAATCGGAAAAATACACCTCAGAGAAAAATGTTTTCCCCCATTTTCCAAATGTTAAGTTTTGGGTTTTACTTTTTTTCCGAGTTTTGTATTTTGGGAAATTTTTTTCTCTAGAGTGCTGCAATTTTTCCTGTTTTTTTAGTTAAATTGGATTACTAACCATGATCCAGTTTCAATGGCAATTGTTTTTTTTTGTTTTCTTTATCTATTGTTGGTTTTGCTGCTTTTTCCACAGTTTTATCTGTCACTAATATCTATCAATCTATTTTTCTATCATCGAAGGAAATATGAAATGCTCAAACACTAAAACTGCTTAAAGCACTGTGTATTCGATTAGGTTTTTCTTAAAGGCGTTCTGTAATTTTTAAATGATAAACTATTTTAGAATATCAAAAACATGAGAAAAGATAAAGCTGAAATGGACACATAATTGGTACTACATAGTTTTCTGTGAATAAACTCTGCCACATAACATATACTCTTATTAATGTCTTCAAATGTTGCGTCCATGGCAAATGAGATCAAGCAGTATACAGTCGGTGCAGTGCTCCAGCAGAGGAGGTGGAGGAGACGGGGGTGTATACTAGAACATGCCAAGATTCCAATTCAAAATCTATAAAAACCAAGTTCTAGCAAAGCCAGCCATGTCCCTGAAAAAAGCCACACCGAAAATTCCAAATCTATTACTATTCATGATGAAAATGGACCTAGACACACAAGATATATTCGGGAAATTGTGTCTCTATAAGTAGATTCTGCAGCAGTAAAAATCATCTCTGACCTGGTTATTATTCCTGTACACAAAGAACCAAGAGAGGAATCTCCCTTATGATAACCCCACATGTAATTGACTTCACTCCACACACGGGCAATAGTCAATAATTTAGAATTTAGCAAGACCCTGAGGGGACAGGACGGGTGTCCTGAGGGTGATGTCTGTAGCGCATGGTAGACAGGTACTTGTACACTACAATGGTCATTAGACTTGGCAGATGTGCTCAACTAATGGCTGACAGCAGAGATGGTAGCAAGGGGAATTACTGTGATGAGAATGTGTAGAATTAGGCACTGGGGTATCAATGTGAAAGGTTTTATGACTTTTTTGTCTGAGGTCCAATGTGCAAACAAAGAAAGCAATCGGCAAAGTCAGATACAGTCATATGAAAAAGTTTGGGCACCCCTATTAATCTAAATAATTTTTAGTTCTAAATATTTGGGTATTTGCAACAGCCATTTCAATTTGATATATCTAATAACTAATATTGCACATTTTGTGTTAAACCTCATTTCAATCCGGAAATATTACTGTGTCCATCAGTTATTAGATATATCAAATTGAAATGGCTGTTGCAAACACCCAAATATTTAGAATTAAAAATGATTAAGATTAATAGGGGTGCCCAAACTTTTTCATATGACTGTAGATATTCTGGTAAAAACTTCACTATTGATATTCTTTAAATATATGTTTGCACACAATACTTTAAATAGTTGGACAATTAACTTGATTGGTAACAGTGTAGCAACATGTCTGATCCATCAACTCCAAAGACTCCTTTACGAAAAACATTAATTTTATATAAGAAGCCAAAGAGGAACAGGGAAATATATATTGATGATGTGTTTTATGCATGTACGGTATCGTACAATAGTAAGTACACCCCTCACATTTTTGTAAATGTTATATTTTTTTTTCATGGGACAACACTGAAGATATGACATTTTGATACAATGTAAAGTCGTCAGTGTACAGCTTAACACTGTAAATTTGGTGTGCTCTCAAAATAACTCAAGACACAGACATCAATGTCTAAACTGCTGGCAACAAAAGTGAGTACACTCCTAACTGAAAGTGGACAAATTGTGCCCAATTTTCCATTTTCCCTCCATGGTGTCATGTGACTCTTTAATGTTAACAGATCTCAGGTGTGAATGAGGAGTTAAATTTGGTGTTATCACTTTCACTCTCTCACACTGGAAGTTCAAGATGGTACCCCATGACAAAAAAAATCTCTGAGGATCTGAAATAGAATTGTTGCTCTACGTAGAGATAGAAGATTATCAACACCCTGAAACTGAGCTGCAGGACGGTGGCCAAGACCATACTGTGGTTTAACCAGACAGGTTCCACTCAGAACAGGAGTCGCCAAGGTCGACCAAAGAAGCTGAGTGCACATGCTCAACGTCATATCCATAGATTGTCTTTTGAAAATAGATGTATTAAAACTGTCAACTTTGTGCGGAGCTTAAAGGGATGGGAAGTAAGACTGTCCGTGCCCAGACCATATGCCGCACACTGCATCAAATTGGTCTGCATGGCAGTCATCCCAGAAGGAGGATGATGCACAAGAAAGTCTGCAAACACTTGGCTGGAGACAAGCAGGCCATGGATTACTAGAACCATGTTGTGTGGTCTAATAAGACCAAGGTATCTGGTTTAGATGGTGTCTAGTGTGTGTTGTGGCATGAAAATAAAAAAGTTATTGCTCTGGGAAGGCGGGGAGGGAAAAACGAACATGACAAAAAATAAATAGGTCTCGGCAGGATGGGGTTAAGATAGATGTGCATAATTGACTGCCCACATACCTCAATGAACCAAAGCAACATTGTAAAGAGGAGAGGGCCAAAATTATTTCAGAACGATGTGAGAGACTGATAAAGTTATACAGAAAAACCATTACTAACTACTTTAGTTATTGTTGCTAAAGCTATTGATTCATGTGTGTGAAACCTACCGGTATTTGGTCTTTGCCGTGTAAATGCAGCCTTAGGCCCGGTTCACACGGTTTATTCAAGCCGTACTTTCGGGACGGATCCCGCCCACAATACGGCTTGAATAAGGGGCGGGGTCCGGGGCGTTGCCCCCCGGGCCCCATAGACTTTCATTATCCACGGCGCGTATTCCGCCGGGATAATGAACATGCCACTTTCTCCCCGCCCGGTGGATTCGCCGAGCGGGGAGGAGAGACGGAATCCATAGTTCTCTATGAGAACTGTGGATTACCGTAACGGCTGGGACGGATTGCAGACGTATTGGAGCGCAGTACGGTGCGCAATACGGCTGCAACCCGTCCCTGAAATAAGCCGTGTGAATGGCCCTTTAGAGTAAATGATAGGTGGAGATGATCAGAGAGACAGGCGACAAATTAATCATCATTTACTGTGTTCACAGCAACCTGGCAGTGATCACGTTTATCATTGGACATATATCTATATATAGTGGAGTACATGTACCCAGTCAGGGGACAGATATCTACATAGGGTAGACTACATATATAAAGGATGGGGGCAGATATATACAAAGGGAGTAGTACATATACCCATGAAAGGGTGAGATATCTGCAGAGGATGGGGTATATATACCTGTGAAAGGGTGAGATATCTACCGAGGATGGAGTATATATACCAGTGAAAGGGTGAGATATCTACAGAGGATGGAGTACATATACCTGGAAATGAGGAAGATATCTACAGAGGGTGAAGCACATATACCCAGAAGGGGAGAACATATCTACAGTGGGTGAAGTACATATACCCAGAAGGGGAGAACATATCTACAGTGGGTGAAGTACATATACCGGGATAGGGGAAGATATCTACAAAGATAGCCTGGGGTGGTGGTGGGAGTATATGATAAGAAAAACATACCATATGACTGGCACCCTAGAGAAGCCTTATCTATGTGTGTATTACTAGCAATCACCCCCCTCATGGATAGTAGACGTGTGATTGGTTGTGTATCAGCATTTTTGCATCTGAGCAATCTCCCTGTATGGTACTGTTTCTTTTTTGCATCTTGGTGTGAGCAGGTCTTATTTTATGTACAAAAGCAACTTGCTTCTCTACCTGGATAGGAGTGTGCGATTTGTTCGTCAATTATCATATACCTGTGTAGCTTACTCCCATTGTTAAAATTGGGGATTTTATTTGATTCCTAATGGGAGTGGCGTTTTGAGCAGAGTCTCGAAAATGGTCTTTTTTCTATCTTTATATTGTGTTTTTTTCCTTTTCAAAAGGAACCATATATATTAGAAAAATCCCATACTTTTTTTTTTACATGCTTCATGTACAACAGTGGGGTTCTAGATGGTGCAGTGAGTTGAGTCCAAATCCATTGAGAAATGGTTCTATCTGTATAGTGCCAACATTTAAGGTATATATAGAGGGTGCTGGGCTTTAGCAAAATTTTGGTTATGGATACCTACTTCCCATTGGACTAATAAAAGCTATTAACTATTTTGTTTTGGAGAAATTCACTTCATTAAATAAAACACTGCTGGAGCAAAGGGCAAATCTGCTCCTAATCGGACATTAACAAAAGCAAAGCTTAAAGTGGAGTTGGTGCTGCTTTAAAACCCCCACCACAGCAATTTAATTTATTGCCTTTGATTCATTGTAAACCTTTAACTAATGCGAAATTAAGCATTTATATAGCATTCGTCTACTTTTTAAACAGATCATATGCCATTAATTCAATTATGTGCTGAGCTCATGATATAAAACATATAATATGCCTAAATACTGTAAAAAACAAAAAAACAAAAAAATTGGGGGGGCTAATAGAGAAGAAGAATTAGTATGTATTCGTAATAATAACAAGTTATGAGATACCTTCATACATGGCAGACCTTGTAATTATAGCGATGCATAACTCCTTATGGTAATGGGGGGGAACCCATGAGAATACATAATTTATGTGTTAGGATTTAAAACTGCATTCTGTTCTTAACCTGCAAATGGTTGCAATATCTCTAATGGTATCTATGGGTTATTGTTAGCTAAGGTAGCTGGAAGAAGCATTAAAGGTTCAATGGCATTTAAGTAAAGGATTAGCAGGATGTTGATGATGCATCTATAGTGCACCACCATCCATCCACAATGCAGCTAATTCTGGCTTGTTGTCAATGATATATCATTGCCTTATTCTGGCTGATCTTCTGTAGTGCTTTGCTGAATTTATAGACTTTTTTTCCTCCTGTGGAAGCTCATATTTTGTGTTTGGCTAAGTGGTATTTATTTTTAAAACAAGTTATTATTTGTTGGCACCCAATTAAAATCTCAAATAATTTCAAGAATAAATTTAGAGCATAAATATTAAAAGCTTTTATGTTTTAAATAGATATATAGATCTGTATGTTAAAAGCATAGCTAAGGCCCGATTTCGCATTGTGTCTGTAGCGTTTCTTTGCTTAGACATTACAAAGGATTCAATACTCAATGTGCCATAGCTTCTGTTATTCAGATGTACATTCAGATAGTGCCCTTTTTGCATACTTTAGTTTATGTATGTTTGTATAAACTTATTTTAAGTTGTATTTTTAAATTGCAGTGGACAAAAGACTTTGCATACAGGGTGCCCTCAAGTTATACAGTTCGGCCTCAGCATACAATATCGTTGAGCATTGGCCTAGTCCTGGGACATTGTTATCTTGAAACCACCACTCACATACAATGTTTTCAGACCAATGCTGATTGCGGCTCATGTGATTGATGGAAGATGGACCAATTTTCATGGAAACATTTTTACTTGTAAAACCTCGATTAGTGAAGGTCATGCCGTGATTGGTGGTCTTGTAGCGCATTATACAGTACTGTGGGGTACTACATGTCCTATACTGTTCTTAACATGTGCCAGGATGATTCGTCTCCATTGAGGGCTCCAGGTGAGGGCCTCATTTTCTTATTTTTGGTACATTGTATATAATGTACATGAACTCCTGACGCTCAACATTGACCAGTGATTCTTCACATGATGTTATCTGTAGGGACCTTATCTGTATTAGTTATTCTCATTTATTTTCTGTAATCTTCATTTTGATTTATGTGAGTGAAAACTTTGGGGTATATAGAGAATAAAGAGTTAGGGTTCTACATGCAAATGGTTGTCTGGAAAACCAGTTAATATGGTATGTTGAGGGACACTGTATTAACCAAAAACAATTTACATTGGGACGTCATTGGCAGACATATGCAAACGTTGACTTTGTATACAGGCATGAGTTCATGTTACCTTCTGAAAAAAGTTGGTTTATTGGTATTTTTTTACTGGTATGAATCAACACATTGTGAGAAATTAAACTATTTATTTGCTGACTTTCTAGGTTTGTTAACAACTTATTTTAAACTATCCATATAGATTATGTAAAGCTCTCACGTACATTTTAATTGTGAATGTAGGGATTACATGAAAATAGTATATGCAGTATACTAGTTGCAGCACAATAAAAAAAGGGTGGAATAATGAAATACAACAACAATGTTTCAGATTTGGGGTGCCCGAAGTCCACCCAGTGGAGGTTGATTTTGGGGGCCCACCCCAGTGATGTGAATTCTTGGGTCTCGCAGTTGAGATGATTCTTGGGCCCATGCTCAGCTACTGCACATTACTCTCCACTCTGGGTATTGCTTTTTGCACTGTTTTTCCCACTTTACCCAGAAAAGCAGCCACATAGGGAAGTTATTTTTGGAAGATTCCGATGACAGAGAGGAAGGGCTGTCCTCTTTGTCTTCCTAATTGAAGCTTGATGAAACTTGCTGAAATCTACTAGCACATAAAATGTTGTGTTTGTGTCTCATTGTAAGGAAGCACCACAAAAGAGATTCAGCTCAACATCCTAATGCTGGTGGGATGCATGGTAGTAGTGAATGTTCTTCCAATAGATGACCACCAAAAAAGCAGCTCCGGCCATCCCATTAGAATGAAACTCCAATATTTGTTTCTATGAATTAAAAGCTCATTGTAACAGACCAAGAAAAGTTAAAAGATTACGTTTCGGTGGCTGGTTTAGGATTTCAGAGGCACACCTTGACTAACCCAACTATAAATCCTACAAACTGTACATGCGCGACAAACAGATGCAATAGAAAGTGTTAATCCTAGGGTTCTGGTGGAGATCATTAGTGTACGTGGGTAAATGGAGAGGATTCTGGAATGCTTATACGTATTTTTTTTTTTCAAACTTTTTTTATTGACATTCTGATTCAAAATATTTTTCAGGGGTTTACACAAAAAAATTTTTCATTTTTTTTTTTTTAAATTTTTTTTTTCCGTTATAAAAAAAACCCTTTTTGCCCTTAGGTTCTTACGTAAATAGACAGGGGGAAAAATAGGGAAAGCATAATTTTTTTTAAAATTTGGCCAAAAGGGGTTCCAAACTTTAGATCGAAAAAAGTTCCGTTAAAAAAACCAATTAAAAGGTTTAAAAAGGGCCTATTGTCATTTTTTTTTCCGTGGTTGAAAGGGGGACTGACACCGTGGGGACGCTGGGTTTTTTTTGGGGGGGATCTTCTGGAAACCCCCCCGAGCGTAGGTGGTTTTTAAAAATAGGGGCCCCAGGGCCGGGGAAGGGAAATCAAAAGGGGGCCCCCGGTTTTTCACCTGGGGGCCCCCAACCGCCAGGTTGCGGGGTTTGGGGACAGCCAAAGGGCAGGAGGGGGAAGGGGCCCCCAGGGAAATAGGAAAGGAGGTGAGGATCCCGGGGGGGTAAAAGCCTGGGCAGGGGGGACGGGGATTTCCCCAGTCAGGTAGCAAAAGGGTTACCCTTTAAGGGCCCGGTAACAGCAAAAATTATGGGCCAACCTTTGGAAAAAAGGGGGGTTTTAAATTTTTAACCAATAAAACCCGGGGGCCTTAGGCAGGAAAAGTTTTACAGGCATTGATGGGGGGGGAAAAACAGCAGAAAAAAAAAAGGTTTTCAGGACAGCGGGAAAAAGCAGCGTAGGTCGGGAAAGCTCAAGTAGAAAATTCATGAAGCAGGGGCAGGGAAAATTTCCCCTTTTAAAAGGTCACGGGAAAAGGGTTCGAAAAGGTTAAATTTGGAAAGGTTTTTGGTTTACACCTTCCCATTAAATCCAGACAAGGCTAGCATCCCGCCCCCCTAGGGAGGATTCGTGTGTTTTGGCCGGGAACGGGGCCCCAAAAAACCGGGGGACCCAAAAGCAGGGGGAAAGGGAAAGGGGTTTTGTAGCGGGCACAAAAAAGGGGAAAACCACCCTTTTTGACGGGGGCCCGCGCAAAATGGGGGGGGAATGGGGCCACGGGACAAAAAACGGGGCCCGGGGGAATGGGGGGGCCCGGGGGACAAAAAACCCAAAGGGCATTTGCCATGTCCGTTGTGGAACGGGGGCCCAAACGGGAAAAAGGGACCGTGACAGTTGTAAATCCCAGAAATCCCCAAAAAAAATGGGGGTTACCCCCCCTTTCTCATTTTTTTTAAAATATTGTATTATATTTTTTCATGGGACATGCACTGAAGATAGGGCCCTTTGATAAAAATTTTAAAAAAAAGTCAGTTTACACCCTTGAAATTTAAATGTAAAATTTGGTGGGGGCCCTCAAAAAAAAAAACATTTAAAAATAGTAAATATGGGTGCTCAAAAAAAATTTAAACCCCCAAAACCCCTTCAATGCCCTAAATTTGGGGGGGAAACAAACACGAAGTGAAACCCCCCTAAGGGGGAAAAAAAATTTAAATTTGTTAAAAAGTTTTCAGGTGTTAAAGGGGGAACGGTGTTTTAAAATTTGGTGTTACCCCCTTCAAAACCTCTGTCTTTTAATGGGTTCACTAGAATTTTCACCCCTTTAAAATTACAAAAAAAATCAGGGGGCCCCATTTAAAAAACAAAAGAAAAAAACTTTTCGGGGGTATATAGGAATTTTTAAAAAAATGCATTTTTTGAAATGGAAAAAATTAAAAAAACCTGGGATTTTTTGTTTCCTTTTTTTTGAATCAAAAATTGTTTAAGCTCACCTCCCAAATTTTGCGTAAAAGGGGGATCCAGTACGGGTTTGAGTCCAAAACAAAAAAATTTTTTTCATCATAGGATTCCATTCAGACTCCCAACCATTCGGGGGGTAAAGTGATAGGAAATTTTCAAACTGAATTACCCGCAGGGTTTTTTAAAAGAGGAAAAGGCGGAGTCCCGGGAAAAACCCAATTTTGAGGTTCCCTTTCCCTTCAAGGGTAGACTACAAAAATTTGGTTTTGGGGCGGTGCACTCCTTTATTTTTTGAAAAAGTAACCCTAGGTGCACCCCTGGCCCCCCCAAAGGCTTTCCCTTTCCTCATAATTAAAAAATATCAGGGGCCCACACTAAAAAAACTAAGTAAAACATAAGGTATTTTGGAAATTTTTGAAAATCCCCTTTACTCCCTAAGGAAAATATAAAAAAACCTGGGTTTTTAAAGTTTTCCCGTTTTTGATCAAAAATTTTTTTTAAGCCCCAAATTCCCAAAAAGCGTAAAGGGGCCCCCCAAGTAGAAAAGTTAACCATGGCCCTCATCCCCCAAAGAATTTTGTCGAAAATTTTAAAAAAAAATTGTTTTCTTCCCAAAAAAGGTTCCCAAAGACTATAACAAGATTGAAAAAAAACCATTTTTGAAAACAAAAAGCGGGCGGGACGTTTGCCAAGACTGTACTCCCTTTTTAAAAAAGGGCCCAGGTTCTATCAAAAAGGGGGCCCCTAAAAATTTTGGTTTTCCCAAAAAGGGATTTGGAGTGAACAACTAAAGCATCTTATCCAGAAAATTTTTTTTTGTCTGGCTAAAACCCCATAGCCGTACAATGCATCAAATTAGTCTGCATGGTTGTTACCCCAGAAACCCTTTTGGGCCAAGAAAATTTGAAACAGTTTGCTGAAAACAAGCGGTTGGACATAGATTACTGGAACCTGTCCTGCAGTTTGATGGAGCCCAAGAGGAAACTTATTTAGTTCAGATGGTGTCAAGGTGTGGTGGCAGCAAACAGGTAGAAGTACAAAAAACAAGTGTGTCTTGCTAACAGTCAAGCATGGGGAAATGGGGGGGAAAATTATGGTTTGGGGCTAAGTTAGTGTGCCGGTGTGGGGGCTAAGTTCATTAAAAGGGAACCATAAAATGCCAAATGTGCTGAAGTGAGCATGATCCCCCCTGTGGAAGCTGGGCCACAGGGCAGTATTCCCCCATGTAAGCCCCCCAAACACAACCCCCAAGGGGGCAACCACTGCCTTGGTAAAGAAAAAGGGGTAAAAAAGGGGTGGTGGCCAAAATGTCTCCCGACTTTTAAACCTATTGGCTCTGTGGGGCATCCTCAAATGGGAAGGTTTGGGAAAAAGGCGCAAGGGGGTTAAAAATGCACCAAAATTGTGTGTATCTGGGGAATGGAAGAGGATTCCAGTGGTTGAAAAAATGGAAGCTCTTAGTGGGGCCCCCTTTTAAAGAGCAGTGTTGGAAAATAATGGTGGCCACCAAAATTTTGGGGACACTTTGGGCACAATTTTTTGTTTTTTGTTCCCCACCCGGTTTAAAAAATTTGGGAAATTGGGCTGTGTATTAAGTTTTTTTTGGGGGGCACCAAAAAATTTTCACTGTTTTTAAAAGTGTAAAAGGGGATACTTTATATTGTTTAAAAATTTTTTCCAAAAAACGTCAGTTTTTTTTCCCAGGGAAAAAAGTTTAAAATTAAAATTTTTTTAAAACAAAAGTGAGGGGGGTTTCCCAAATTTCACTTTTTTTGGATAAGGGGAAATCAAAAACCATTTTTTAAAAAAAATTTAAAAAATTGGGTTTATTTAAAAAAACGAACTTAAAAGGAAAAATTTTTAAGGGTTTGCTTTTAAAAGTTTAAATTGGTTGCTTTTTTTTTTTAGTGTTTTTAAATGCATTTTTTTGGGGTGCTTTTTTTGGGGCTTTTTGGGTACAAAAAAAAGGGAATAAAAAAAAATGCCCCCAAAAAAACGAAAAAAAAAAAAAACTTCGTATGAAAAGACCCTAAACTAAGGGGGAGTTTGCCCCGGGGGCCCCAAAACCCCCAAGGAGGAACAAAAATAGAAAAGGGTTGGGCCCCTTTTCCAAAAATTAACATTCCCCTTTTTTTAAATTTAAAAAAAACGCAAAAGAAAACAAAGGGTTTTTAAAAATTTAATTTGTTTTTCTTGCCCATTTATTTTGATTTTTTTTTGTTTTTTGGGGGTCTATTACCCGTTTTTTTTTCCTTGGGGATTAATAAAATTTGGGGTTTGGGGGATGGGGGAGTATTTTGAACCCCGGGGTTTTTAAAAAACCCCCACATGTGCTGAAAAAGCTATCCCTACAAAACCAAAAAAAAAAAATGATCGGATTTTTGGGCCCCGGTTTTAAAAATTTTTTTTAAACCGCGGGGAAAAAAATTCCAATTTTTTTTTGGAAATGCCAAAGATTTTTTTCCGATGTTTTTCCTGACCCGGGCGGTTTTTAAAGGAAAAACATGTTTTTTTTAAAAAAACTGCCTCCCGCAGGGGGGTCTTTCCGGGGGGGTTTTTTCCCGTTACATTCAGTTGTAGGGGCTGACGGAAAAAAAAAAAAAAAAAAAAAAAAAAAAAAAAAAAAAAAAAAAAAAAAAAAAAAAACAAAAAAAAAAAAAAAAAAAAAAAAAAAAAAAAAAAAAAAAAAAAAAAATAATTAATATAAAAAAAAAAAAAAAAAAAAAAAATAAAAAAAATAAACCGCCGGTTTTCATGAAAAAAGTGCCCAAAAACAGCAATCCCAAAGTTTTTGGGGCCCCAAAAAACTAAGATTGTATGCTATGGTTTTATTTTTAGAAATTTTAGTTATGGGGGGACACTGGCCCTTTACGGAGTCAGGAGTATCTCCCAGAGGGTGAAAAGGAAAAAAAATTTTTAGGGGGGGGGACATGTTTTGTACGGGGCTGAGTTCACAGTCTGGGGGGTTCCTATAGCCCAAAAACCCCTTGTTCTTGGATTTTGGAAATCAGGCACACCCCAAAAAATTTAGGAAACCTTTTTTGGGGGTTGTCCCCGGCCCCTTTTGTAATGCGCCTGAAAAAAACCGGGTGGCTTTTTTGGGGAGGGGGGGTCGCCCCCCAAAAAACCTTAGGGATTTTTAAAAAAATTTTATGACGGGGGGGAAAAATGGTAAAAACTGGGGCGCTTTTTACTGCGGGGAAACAGGCAGCCCAAGTTGAAAGTGGTTTCCCCTGAGCCGGGATTTGGGTTGTTGTTTTGGGGAAACTAAAAAAGCTTAAAATTTTTTTCCTGCCAGTTGGATGGGTTTTCTTAGTTTTAGTTTGCATTCTCCCTTTACTAATGTGTCCCAAAAAAAATGGGAAACCGTTTTGACCCGCCAAAAAAAACAGACATTTTTTCCCCCTTAGTGGCTTCTCTGAGGGAAACCCTAGGGGATGTGGTTAAAACTTCATATTTACACAGTTTTTCCTATATATGGCATGAAAATTTAAAATTTCCCTTTTCTGGAAAAATCAATAAGTGTTCCTTTCATTCTCTGTAGCATTAAAGATACGTTCACACAGCGTATTGCAGTGCATACGGTTTAACCCGCCGAAAAATACTCCTTCACCCACCCATTGTACTTTAGCCAGCACGTACTTCCAACACGAGGCAGCTTTCTGCCTTGTATAACTTTCTATTTCTTAGTGCATAAGTGGCTAAAAGAAGTCACAGTTCACTTCTTTTTATAGGTGTACATTACCAACGAGAAATACGATCGTAAAATCACTGTTGTCTGAATGACGACTGCGATTTTGCTAGTAACATTCTTTTTACGATATTTGCGGGCCGTATTTTGCCACAATTACCGCGAAATCCCCCCCCGCAGATATGCCGTGTGAATGTACCCTAATATTGCTGACAGTGATCCCACATACAATTTGTTGCCGTCCGGCTGAAAATCCATTCACTGTAGATTGCTGAATGGATTTTAGATTAAAGTCTATGGGGACAGTTTCTGCTCGGTTTTCAAACGGTTTCCAAATCCGCAAACCATCTGAAAATCGATTGCAAAAACCCCGCCATGTGGACGGAACCTTAGACTGCACCATTGTGAGCATCCGAGAAAATACAAAGAAATGATCATACTAATGATTAATGATACATTGATTTAAATTTTATAATGATTGTATTAGAATTAATGGGCATCATTTGAATATTTTTTGTCATTAACTAGAAGCAACGCAGCAAGGGAGTACTTTGGCTCTCTAGAGTCCTGATATGAAGATCTGTGTAGTCACAGGCTATTTCAGCAGAAAGACAAATATAATGACACTGAGTACCAATAATATTAATTTTTATTATTCCAAACGATCACAAAACATATTATATACCAATAGTCACAGTTATAAAGGTTAAAAACAATTTAAAAAAACATTTTTGTCATTCTTTTGTCTTTTTTTGGTATATTTTTGTGGTTGATATCACGTTAATATGGACCCACTTTTTGGTTTTATATTTCTGTAGAAATACTGATAAAACTCTTTAATGGCAGTAATATTCTATCTGTTACATTTTTCATAAAAAAGATGGATTCTGGTTCCCGGTGCCTAGCATTAAGTTGAATCCAGTTGTAAGGTTGGGTCAGGCCCATACTGGCAATTTGTCCAACATTGTAGATTCCCGGTGGGCCACCCCGAGCCGCCACAGCGGCCAGGACCCGGGCGTCCCATTGGGACTCTGGCACGGGGGGGGGGGCAATGAATCCTCAGGTGGGCTCCGAGTTGTGCATACAGTTGAAAACTATGGCAGGACAAGGAGCCAGCGTCCCGATGCAGGTGGTATGATGTCACACAGCCTATGCTGGGCACAAGCCCTAAGCGAAAGCTGCTCGCTGGGGGAATGGGGAGAGGTAAGTACCACTTTTTATGTTTAATGGGGGCCATTTATACTTACCTGTGTTCATATTGTTGTTTATTTTAGAATATGGCGTGGGAAAACTTGGAGGTGGATATTATATGTGGGCTGGTGAGATTTTGTGCCATGGCTGCTTTGCAGTCCCAGTCCAGCTCTGGTTCCATATGTTCTGCTTAGTCTGACCCTGTAACATACAACCAGCAGATGCCACTGTCCTATCATCTCTGATCCGAATCTCTTCTTTGCCTACTGCAATCTGGTTTCTGAACTCATCATTCTACCGTAACTGCCCTAACAAAAGTCACTAATGACTGCTAAAGCCTCACCCCACGACTCTGTAAGTCTCATTTTAGACTTATCCTTTGCCTTTGACACTGTTGATCACTGCCTTCTGCTACAAATCCTTTCATCTCTCGGCAACACGGACTTGGCCGCCATGGATCTCCTCATACCTTGCTGATTGGAAGATTAGCGTCTCATTCCTGCTCCACCTCCTCCTCTCACCCTCTGTTTGTTGGTTTCAAAAGTTTACATACATCTCATTAGTATTTTGTAGCATTGCCCTTAATCTGTATGACTTGGGTCAAACGTTTTGGATATCCTTCCACAAGCTTCTCACAATAGGTGGTAGGAATTTTGGCCCATTCCTCCTGACAAAACTGGTGTAAATGAGCCATGTTTGTAGGTCGCTTTGCTTGCACCAGCCTTTTCAGCTTTGCCCGTACATTTTCAATAGGATTGAGATCAGGGCTTTGTGACGGCCACTCCAAAACATTGACTTGGTTATCCTTAAGCCACTTTGTAAACAGTTTGGCAGTATGCTTTGGTTCACTGTCCAGTTGGAAGACCCATTTCCACCCAAGCTTTAACCTCCTGGCTGATGTCTTGAGATGTTGCTTCAGTATTGCCACATAATCTTCTTTCCTCCTGCAGCAAAACAACCCCACAACATGATGCTGCCATAACAGTGTTTCACAGTTGGGATGGTGTTCTTTGGCTTCCAAGCTTCTACCTTTTTCCTTCAAACGTAATGATGGACATTATGGACAAACAGTTAAACTTTAGTTTTGTCAGACCACAGGACATGTCTCCAAAAATGTAGTTCTTTGTTCCTGTGCGCATTTTCAAACATTAATCTCGCTTTTATATGTTTCTTTTGGAGTAATGGCTTCTTCCTGGCAGAGTGGCCTTTCAGTTCATGTTGATACAGTACTTGTTTCACTGTTGATAATGACATAATCTTACCAGCTTTCGGCAAACCTTCACAAGGTCTTTTGCTTCTGTTCTTGGGTTGATTTGCACATGTTGGAACAAAGCATGTTCATCACTGAGACACAGAACCCGTCTCCTTCCTGGGCGGTATGATGGCTGGACATTCCCATCTTGTTTGTACTTGTGTATAACTGTTTGTACAGATGAACGAGGCACCTTCAGGTATTTGGAAATTGCACGGGTGATCCACAATTCCCTTCCTGATATCTTGGCTGATTTCATTAGACTTTCCCATGATG
The DNA here is from genome assembly GCA_025379985.1 of Phyllomedusa bahiana. Lineage (NCBI taxonomy): Eukaryota > Metazoa > Chordata > Amphibia > Anura > Hylidae > Phyllomedusa > Phyllomedusa bahiana. The sequence goes on along the minus strand of JAODAL010017221.1, from coordinate 63,187 downwards.
TTACACACATAAGCAGTGTGTTTCTGGTGTGCCAAAAAATACATCCACAGATGTGTCTCTAATTAACTCGGATGTTGCAAATAATAGTAGCAGAAGCTTTCAATGACATGACATCATCACATGGACTGTCCCAAATTGTAACAGAAAAACTTGTGTAGTAAACTTTTGTTTTTGGGGAAGTAAAAAAAAAATGTCCAAAAATTTTCCCTTCGCTCTCTTTAATTTTGGCATTTGCAAATATAAAATAAATTTTGGTTCCCCAATTGACCTAAAACAGGTAAGGTTTTTTCTGATTTCAGTCAGATATGAGAAAAGTAGCATATGTGTTTTTTAATATAGTGTATGTAAACTTCTGGTTTCGACTGTAATAACAAATGTATAATCACTCTGTCCCCCATTAAAATGGAGATTTTTGGGCCCCCCAAAGGGGGTTTTTTAGGTTCCCCCCAGGTAGGTAGTTGGCTTTTTCAGTAGTGAAATTTAGGACTCTAGTAATAGTTATATAGGCTGCCCCGTAGGTAAATGGGTAAAGGGAGGTATATAGGGCCCTTATAGCAGGTAAATTGGGCCCCCCCTTAGGGGTAGAATTCATACCCTGTTTTAATCCAAAGGTAGCTCTTCAGCAGGAGGGGTATAACCTTTTGTAGGAGATATATAGGTCCCCCTTTTAAAAAATTCATCCTTCCTGTAGGTAGTTACATGCCCCCTGTAGGTATATATGCCCCCTGTAAATGGTTATATCCTCCCTGTAGGTAGTCACATACCCCCCGCAGGGGTGTGTGTATATATATATATATATATATATATATATATTTTTCCTATATATATATAGGAAAAAAAGGCAGCACTTCCCAAAATAAGTCGGGTGCCAGCTATACAAAAACTCTCGTCAGAGTCCAGCATACAGAAGAAGAAAAATAGCGGCACTCACTCTTATGAAAAAAAATTCAACAGTGCTTTATTGCATGCCCAAGGACGCCGACGTTCAGCTCAGAATGGGCTGAAACATCGTCCTCCTTGGACATGCAATAAAGCACTGTTGAATTTTTCTTAAGAGTGAGTGCCGCTATTTTTCTTCTTTTATATATATATATATATATATATATATATATATATATATATATATAAATATATAATATATATATATATATATATATATATGTATATATATATATAATTATATATCACACACACACATACATATATGTGTATCCTATATGTTGTCACATGTATGCTACTTTTATTAATTATAGAGATATATGCCCCCTGCAGTAATTATAGATATAAGTATGCCCCCTGTAGCATTTATATAGAAATATGACCCATGCAGAAATTATGGATAGATATATGTCCCCTGTAGTAAATATAGATAGATATATGCCCCTGTAGTAATTATGTTTAGAGAGAGGCCCCTCTGTAGTAATTATAGACAGAGATAGGCCCCCTGTAGTAATTAAAGAGATAGGCCTCCTGCAGTAAATATAGTTTGATACAGTGGGGAAAAAAGTATTTAGTCAGCCACCAATTGTGCAAGTTCTCTCACTGAAAAAGATGAGAGAGGCCTGTAATATACATCATAGGCAGACCTCAACTATGAGAGACAAAATGAGAAAACAAATCCTGAAGATCTCATTGTTTGATTTGGAAAGAATTTATGGTGGAAAATAAGTATTTGGTCACCTACAAACAAGCAAGATTTCTGGCTCTCACAGACCTGTAACTACTTCTTTAAGAGGCTCCTCTGTGGTCCACTCATTACCTGTAGTAATGGCAGCTGTTTGAACTTGTTATCAGTATTAAAGACACCTGTCCACAACCTCAAACAGTCAACTCCAAACTCCACTATGGTGAGGACCAAAGAGCTGGCGAAGGAAACAAAATGGTAGCCCTGCCCCAGGCTGGGGAGACTGAATCTGCAATAGGCAAGCAGCTTGGTGTGAAGAAACCAACTGTGGGAGCAATAATTAGAAAATGGACGACATACAAGACACTGATAATCTCCCTCCATCTGGGGCTCCACCAAGATCTCACCCCGTAGAGTCAAAATGATCAGAAGAACGGTGAGAAAAAATCCCAGAACCACACGGGGGGACCTAGTGAATGACCTGCAGAGAGCTGGGACCAACGTAACAAAGGCTACCATCAGTAACACACTACGCTGCCAGGTTGGCAGGGCTCTATGGAAAGACAACCAAGTAACCTCCTTTTGTTTGTTTGACACTGACGCCTTGTGTAAGCGTGACCAAGTGGTTTTACATTGTGCAGAGGATAAATCAGCAATGTCTGACACAATTTCATTTTTGGGAACCAAAGTAAGAATGTGTGGTTTACTGTTACCTTGTTGACCTAACACCTGTAAATTGTACTTAGTCCTAAAGGTTTAGACGCAAAAGTAGAAAGGTGGTGGAATAAAACAAAATGGTCTGAACCTATCCAGTGTAATCCAACCCCATCTGAAAAAGAGCCATCCTCCCATCTAGCATATCATGCTACCTGCCCATCCTGTAGTAGACCACAGTTTATTAAACAACAACCAGTAATGTAAATGTGCTAGAAACGCAATGTCAGGGAATTTTAACCCTCCATTACCTGGTAGCTTCATGCACGTTGTGCGGGCTACTCTCTCCATCTTGGAGCCCCACAGAAAGATGAATAACACTTTATTTACCTTCTGAATTCACCTTGGTGGGAAAACATTTGTCAAGTAAAAGAGCATTGGCAGAATGACCGCTTTTATGATCGACACCTTCCCAAATAAGGAGAGCTGATGTACCTTACAAAAGTTCAGCTTTTTTGCAATTCTTTCCCCAAATTGGGTGAAAGATTGACCCCCTTTTAGAGTCAAAGTATACACCGAGAATAGAGAGACCTTGCAGGTAATTATAGACAGAGATAGGCCCCCTGTAAGTAAATAGCCAGGCTAATAAAAAAAAGAAAGTTACTTACCTTTCCCGATCCCCTGCAGAGCTGCTGCCTCCAGGAGCCGGCGAGACCCAGCGGCGCAGGGAGTATGACGACACTGCTGCATCACACTCACTGCGTCACTGATGTGTAGATACAGCACTCAGTGAGCACCGTCTCTACAATGATTGGGAAAGCAAGGACAGTAATGAACCACCTGTGGTTTCTCCCAGGCGAAGTAGCTGCACGCTATTTGTGCAGCTGGTAAGGGCATGTCCCCATGGCACGAGTTTTCGGACGGTTTTTCAGGCGGTTTCAGGCCGAAAATGAGCACAATGGTGCTCTATGTAAAACCCTTGCAGCAGTCCCAGAGCGAGGGCGGGGCAGGGGGGCCCTCAGCTCGCCGGCCCCATAGACATTCATGATCCACAGCGGCTATACCGCCGGGATAATTGACGGAATCCATAGTTCTCTATGAGAACTGTGGATTACCGTAATGACTGGGACGTATTCAGCCCGTAATTCGCGTAGTACAGGGCGAAATACGGGGCGAGATACGTCCCAAAATAAGCCGTGTGAACATAGCCTAAAGTCTGCATCAATTACAGATTGGTTGAAATGAGTCCTTCATGTGAAGCACATGGAGGAACTTGTTGAACTAGGGGCAATTTTCTGAAGTCTCATTCATGCACCATAGAAAGTGACATGTGGTGTGGATTCTAAATCTGTAGCATGTCATTAGTAAGCAGTAGATTTGTTGTAAATTTTCCCAACTAAAGATGCTTTCACACAATGCGTTTTTGGTGCGTTTTTTGCAGAAATGCACAGCAATTAAAAGGGTTGTCTCACTACAAGGATTGCTTTTTATGTTCAAGATCTTGCAAAAACAAGTCACTTTGTAGTATATGTCCATTAACAGTGTCCTACCTATTCCTAGATATCCCCTCTTGTATGGGCTGCATCAGCTCCTCAGGTTGCTATAGCTACAGACCTGGTTGATCTCTCTAGATAGGCTGTCGGCACTGGTTGCTATACATACAGACCTGGCTTCTACTGCAGCCTAGTGGAATCCAGTAAACACGCCCCTGAATTCAAAATGAAACCAAGAAAACAGGACTGAGGTAAGATGAATCAATGTAGTGAGACAATCCCTTTAATGCTATCCATTTTTGCAAAAAAAAAAAAAACCTTGCACCAAAAATGCACTGCCTGAAAGCACATTTACTTTAACCAGTTCCTAACCAGGGCATTAACCAGCACATTTTCCTTTTCAATAGTACATGCAGGCTTGAACGCTATGACGCTATAATGGTTATTCTACCATTTTACTTTTGCCTTTTTTCTGTGATGTTAGAATTTATTTTTAGTGTAATTTTTAGATTTTTTAAAATTCACACAATTTGGTGTTGTCTGTAGAGATGCTGTGAATTTTCCACTGCACAAAATCCACAGCATTTCTGTACCATGTGGAAATACCCTCATACTTCAGTAAGGGTATGTGCACATGGCTTATTTGGGCTCGCATTTCGCGAGATGGGCGCCGCAATTACGGTAATCCATAGCTCTCATAGAGAACTATGGATTACGCCTCGTCCCCCCGCGCATACAATACGATCATGACATGTCAAGTAATGCATGTCAATGGGGCCGGCGGGCTGCCAGCCCCCCCCCCCATGCGTAGGCAGTATGCGCTAATCAGCGCGACTCCCAAAACACCCGGCGTATGTTCACATGGATTATTATGGGGCGCATTTCGTGGCGTACTGTGCTCTAATACGAGAGAGATGCGAGATCCATAATTACAGTAATCCGCAGTTCTCATAGAGAACTGTGGATTATGCCTCCTCTCCCCACTCGTACAATATGATCATATTATACATGCAGGGAGATACTGTAAGTGACATGTCACTTATTCGCGGTGATGTCTATGGGGTGACCGATCAGCACGACTCCCAAAACACCCGGAGTATTGCGGCGCGTAGTGTATATGCACCGCAATTACACCGTGTGAACATACCCTAAGAGTGGGGGACTTCATTCAGCCCTAAGTAGTGAAATCTATAATGTAATGGTTTACTTACGGGCACGCAATAAATGGATGATTATAATGGTATTTCACTCCAGAAAAAAGTTCACCTTATGGATTTGCAATGTGTTGAGTTCAGGGACTTTCTGGCTGCAGAACAGTTAAGGAAAATATTGTAACGTTAGTCCCAGCAAAGGAAATGCATATTAATATGCTTTTACATCTGTCTCATATTAATATTCATGCCTGAATCCACATCCCTACACAAAGCCAATTTTCTGACCATCTGTGTGATGGCTGGTGGATGCAATGAATAAATTTTATTTGTGAGGGGAGCGATAAATCATGTATCTTCTGTATTTCTGCACATAATCTTTCTCTTAGGTACTAAAATTTTTAATAACCTCTAAAAATTATTAATCATCTTTCTGAAATTCCAAATCTACCCGCTCTTACTTCCTGATCATTAACCTATGTTAATCCTTTACAATTTTGATGGTTGTTTGCAGGGACAGGAACGCTTCATTCTGAAAAACATCTTACAAATATTAAGTTTCATCAGGAAAATTTTTGATGCTCGTAAGTGACCGATACAAGCCCCTTATCATGTGATATATACTAGCATTTGTAAGTATGCCCCGATCAGTTTCCTTAGGTTATGTTCACATGGTGTAATTGCAGTGTGTACAGGTACACCACGGGCAAATACGAGCGGGGTGTTTTTGAGTGCCGCGCTGAAATAAAGCGGGTATTCACCCAAATCACAGGTCGCCGGCAGCAGCGGGCCCCATTGACATGCATTACTCGCAGCGTGTAATCGTCGCAAATAATTGACATGTCACTTATCTCACTGCGCGTACAGTACGATAGTATTGTGTGCACGAAGGAAGGAGGAGGCGTAATCCATAGTTCTCTATGAGAGATATGAATTACCATAATTGCAGGGTGCATCTCGCCGCGTATTAGGCTATGTTCACACGGCAATAAATTTGGGACTTATTTCATCCCCGTATTTTAGACGCTGTACTGCTCTAAATACGAGGACAGAATACATCCCAGTCATATACGGTAAGATCCACAGCTTACTCATATGAGAACTATGAATTACGTCACCTCACACCTGCACGCACAATACACGGCGACGGGGAGAAAAGTGAGATGTCCAAATTATTCACGCACCCCCGACCCCGAGCACACGGCGTAATATGCGGTCGAAATACATCCACAATTATTACTTGTGAAATAGGCCTAAGCCAATACGTGGTGAAATATGCCCGCAATTATGACAGAAAATAAGCCATGTGAACATACCCTTAGAACCCAAGGCCTTTCAGGGGTTGGACTGACATTTAGTAAGATTCAGCAAATTCCTTTACTATGGCACTATGGTCCAGACATCCCAATATTGCATCCTAAAAAATAATTGAAATGAATAGATGTAATTTGAATAACAGAGATGGACTGAGAGTGATCTGAGCATTAAAGTTTCTGGGCCCCTTACAATCCACTACATCTATGAGATATGATTTAGGTTCATAAAATGAATTAGGTGGACACTTATCGCTTGCATTTTATTTGCCAGCAATGCACTTATGGTCACCAAATGGCCAGACAACCCCTGTTCCCCAAAATTATGGAAGTATTGGAGATTTTGGAGGTGGCACAAAATGGGTCATTTTATAATGCTTTTCATTGACAATTAGTTTATTAACCCCTTTAACCCACTGCAGTCATAATAATTTTTAGGGGCCGAGAAACGACCCAAAAAAAATGCAATTTTTTTTTCATCTACAGTGTTCTGCTTACGGGATAAAGTATATCATATTTTAATAGATCGGAGTTTTACGGACACATGAATACCAATTATGTTTATTATTTTAGTTTTACTTATAAATTGGCAAAAGAGGGGTGATTTGAACTTTTAACAATCTCACCGCTGAGGTGCTCACTACATACTCCCTTAACACTACCATGATGTAATAATATGTCATGGTAGGTTAAGGGGTTAAAGGTGGTTTGTACTACCTTATCTGACAGCAGAATGTGATAGAGGGAGAGAAGCTGAGCTCTGTGATATATAGGGTTATATGATATGAGTAGAGAAGCTGAACTCTGTGATATAAAGGTTTATATGATAGAGAGAGAAGCTAGTTCTGTGATTATATAAGGTTATATGATAGAGGAGCAGAAGCTGAGCTCAGTGATATATAGGGTTAATGATAGAGGAAAGAAGCTGAGCTCGTGGATAAATAGGGTTCTATGGAACAGAGGGTAGAGAAGCTGAGCTCTGCGTGATATATAGGGTTATTGATAGAGGGAGAGAACGGAGCTCTGTATATATAGGGTTATATTTAGAGGAGGGGAGAAGCTGAACTTCTCTTGCTATATATGGTTATATGATAAGGAGAGAAGCTGAGTTCTGTATATATAAGGTTATAATGAATAGAGGATGAGAAGCTGAGCTCTGTGATAAATAGGATTATATGATAGAGGAGAGAAGCTTGAGCTCTGTGATATATAGGGTTATATGAAAGAGGAGAGTAGCTGAGGCTTCTGTGATATATAGGGTTATATGATAGAGGTGAGAGAATCTGAGCTCTGTGATATATAGGGGTTATATGTTAGAGGAGAGACGCTGAACTCTGTGATATATAGGATTAAATGATAGAGGAGAGAAGTGATTTCTGTGATATATAAGGTTATAATGATAGGAGGAGAGAACTGTAGCTCTGTGATATAAATGATTTATATGATAGAGGAGGAAGCTGAGCTCTGTTAAAAATAAGGGTTATATGTCAGAGGGAGAGAAGCTGAGCTCTGTGATATATAGGGCTATATGATACAGTTATGGTACAGCTATTGCATAATACACTGTTAGCAAATCTCTTATAGAAAGAACTTCATTTCAAATACTAGTTGCTCCTTGAAAATATTATTGAGGGCCCAAAAGGTCATTTTTTTCTGTTTTGTGGTTCAGCGTTTGCATAATATACCATTAGCAAATCTCTTATAGAAAAGAAATCTATTTCAAATACTGTTTGCTTGCTGCAAATTATTCTGATAGAATAACATATCATTTCTCCACTTTTGGGGGTAGAGTTCTTGCATAACAGACTGTTACCAATCTTCCAAATGAAAAGAAAAGTATTTGAAATTGTTGGGGTTTTTTGCTGAAAATTATTCTGATTGAAGAAAAAATTTTATTTTTTTTGCAGATTTGGTGTTTCAGTAATTGTATAACCACCCATCTCCAAATCTCCTATACAAACAAATCTATTCTACAATAGTTTGGTTGCTTTAAAATTAGCCTGAGTGCAGAAAAGTTTCAATTTATGCAGTATAGGTGTTCAGTAATTGTATAACTACTGTCTCCAAATCTCCTAAAACTAAGAAATGTATTTTTAAATAGGGTTGGTTGTTGAAAAAGATACTGAGTGTAGAAAAAGATTCATTTTTGGCAGTTTGTGGGATGAAATACATTTCAAATATACCCGTGTTTGATTGTCATACAGATATACATATATCCCGGAAATAGAGTTTCTCTCTGCTGCTAAAATCTTAATCTAACACAAAAATGTGTAATTTTTTGCCAAGTCTACATAACGCTGAAATATACCAGTGCGTTATTGTATTCCACAAAAAAAATTATTTAGTCAGCCACCAATTGTGCAAGTTCTCCCACTTAAAAAGAAGAGAGAGGCCTTATTTGACATCATAGGTAGACCTCAACAAGAGAGCAAAATTGAGAAAACAAACCCAAAAATCACATTATTTGATTTGAAAGAATTATTTTCATTTGCAAATTAAGATGGAAAATAATAATTTTTTGTCAATAACAAAAGTTCTACATGTGATATATGTGGTGGCAGCAAGAACATCCCAACGGGGAACATGGAGGTCCAGCTGGCACAGCACTTAGTTATAGGGGTGCAGCGTAGCACCGTAACAGGGGCCCTGCATCCAGTGGGGGCCCAAAAGCCCTTTATGACTCAAAGAAGAATCACCGGTATTGGAAATGACATAAGGAAACTGTCACGGGTGCCAATAGAGCAGTACTCCGTCAGGGGCCCTATTCAAGAAGCGAGGGCCCATTGACATGTTATACACATATAGAACTAGTAATGGGTGGGGGGCCCCATTATGATTTGGCTGTATGGAGCCCTAAAATGGTTAATAGACTGACTGATGGCAGTCCTGATAACGAGGAGGGTCCCATTTTAACTTTTAGTATACCAGCCCATAACTTAGAAACGCCCACCGCAGTCGGATTAGAAATATTAGGTGGGCAGCAAGGATAAGCCAAGAGGAACCTATCCAGGTGATAAGAACCTGTAATTACCATCCAAAGAGTCAACCAGCATAATGTGGGACAATAACATAGTAATAAAATAATTTAGCCTTTAAAAGTGCAGAAAAAAATTAAGAGCTAAAATACTTAATTCCTTTACATGACTAAATTAGAAAGATGAACAGCTTGCAAGCAAGGGCGTAGCTATAGAGGTGCCGTGGACTAATTAGACGCTCAGACTACCATTGTTGTCATGCGAGAACATGGCAGTGGAACACTGAGGTTTGCGATTCCACAAGTTTAGGCAAAGGGGAACGCGAGGTTTCTGTCACAAGATGCAATGGGAACAGGAGATTCTGGTCAACAAGATTAGGCACATTCCAGATAGGTGGCAGCAAGAACAAGGCATTGGGAAACCTCCGCAAGTGTGAGAAGCTGTAAAAACCATCTGTAATAGTAAAACAGGACACGTGGAAACAACTTAGTGAAAAAATTTGCCACTAAGATGACCGAAAAAAATTAGAGACTAAAATACTAAATTCCATTCAATGGCTAGCTGAAAAGATGACAGTGATGTCGGTTATCTCCCCGCCAGCTGTGCTAAGTGTGCGCAGGATAAAACTTCTATGGCGTGTCAAGCAAGCTCAGGCCATTCATCCAATTTGGACACTCATAAAGTTGAATGTGGTCCAGACTAAGCCAAAAAATAATGATGATGGGACCGCAGATAGTCATGGCCCATGGTCTTAAAGGGTCTCTGTGTGTCTAAATGCTGCATTGCTGACGTTGTTTAAACGAAACTTTGAAGGGAAAAGAAAACGAAAAAATTTCTCTTTGGTCTGAACATGTCTCAAAAACGCATTCTACTTTCGTTTCTGTGGGTGGAAGGGAAAAAACTCACTTTTGCTTGAACTGGGTCAAGGAGGGTGGGGCCCCCATAAGCTGTTTAAATTTTTGTTTTTTTTTTTTTTTTTTTTGTGGGTCATGTTGCAGGTAATGTAGCATCCAAGCACTCATGTGTGAGATGCTGCCGGGATCTCCCAAGCCTCGGGGTCGAGGGGCACTAACAGGATCTTCCTCCTCCTCCTGTAATCTTTGCCAACCTCTTACCACTGAAGGGTAATCAATACCGGTGGTGTCCACCCCTGCCTCCTCATCCTCCTCCACTTCCTCATCCTGACCGTCATCAGAGCCCTGGCTAGCCTCATGAGCTTTACTGTGTGAGCTGAACTGCCGTCCTGCACCCACCCTCGACCTCGAACCACCGCCTAAGGAAGACTGATACAATTGCGAAATAGTCCCACTCTATCCCTTCACCTGATCTTTCTATCACTGTCAACAGCTACACTCTCTCACCGGCTCCACAAGTCCTCTGTCTTGGGATAACCTATTGCAACATGAGCAGGGCCTCACGAGCAGGGCCCTCTCTCCCTCTGTACCAGTTGTTAGTTACTTATCATTACCTTGTACTTGTTTGACCAATGTCATTTATGTAACCACCTCGAATGTACAGCGCTCTAAATCAAAGGGCGCTCTAAAATAATAATAATAACAGTCGGGCCTTCTACATCCTCCAACGAGTAAGGCTCTGTGTCCACCTCCTCCACCTCCATTACTGCTGGTATCTGCTGCCACAGAGTGACTAACACTTGTTCCAGTAAAAATATAAACGGAACGGTCCCGCTGACAAGGACATTGTCCCGACCAACCATTTTGGTGCAAATGCCGGAAGTGTGAGCTAAGATCTTGAGCCTTCCTCAGCAGACAGTCAAGACCCGGGTAGTGCTTGAGAAATTTCTGCACAACCAGGTTCATGACGTGTGTCAGGCAAGGGATGTGTGTAAGTCTACCGATCCTAAGGGCAACAAGGAGATTTCTCCCATTGTCACACACCACCTTGCCTGGCGCCAGGTTCTTAACAGCCAGCCTCTGGTCGGTCTGAGTGCGCAGAGCCATCCACAGCTCTTGACCTGTGTGTTGACAGTCTCCAAGACAAAGTAATTTGAACATGGCCTGGTTTCTCTTTGCACGTGATGCTACCTGTTGAGGTTGGGGATCTGGACTCTGCACCATCCCAGCAGTGTTGAAGAGTGTCATCCCAGACCAATCACCAGAGACACTGTCATTCACCAAACTCACCCCGTGAGCAGTGAGTGAGATGTAACGCCATTGACCGTGCTTACTAGTCCATGTGTCTGTAGCGAGTTGGACTTTGGTGGAAACAGATGCAGCCAACGCGCTGGAGATCTTTTCTGCAAAGTGGCGGGCCAGGGCAAGGACAGCTTTTCTGGCAAAGAAATGTCTGCTTGGCATCTGATAGTGGGGGCATGCCAGGGCCATGATGTAGTGGAAGCCATCTGTGTCCACCAAGCGGAAAGGCAACATTTCCAAGGCCAACAGCCAGGCAATGCAGACATTCAGGCTTTTAGCTTTCTGATAGTTGCGGTAAAAGCATTTCTTATGCTCCCACACCTGGTACACAGAAGGCTGGCTGCTGTACAGTGTCTAATCTAGTCAAACCGGAGCCTTGCTGTTCCCCATTGCCATGTTCTCGCTGCCACCAATGGTACTGCCACCTAATGTAGTCGAACCGGAAACTCCATGTTACTCACTGCCATGTTCTCGCTGCCACCAATTGTGCTGACGCCTAATGTAGTGGAACCTTAAGCTCGCTGTTCCCCACTGCCATGTTCTCACTGCCACCTAATGTAGTGGAACTGGAACCTCGCTGTTCCCCACTGCCATGTTCTCGCTGCCACCAATGGTACTGCCGCCTAATGTAGTGGAACCGTAACCTCGCTGTTCCCCATTGCCATGTTCTCGCTGCCACCAATGGTACTGCCGCCTAATGTAGTGAAACCGGAACCTCGCTGTTCCCCATTGCCATGTTCTCGCTGCTACCAATAGTACTGCCATCTAATCTACTCCAGCCTGCAGAGGCGTAACTTGAAGTTCTTGGCCCTGGTGCAAAAAGTGATAGGGGGCCCCTGCCAGTTACCATGTGCCATTTCCAATACCGGTGTCTTCTTATGTGTCAAAGGGGCACCGTAGCAGCTGCTACTGCTACACCTCCTATAGCTACGCTGTCCTCATCTTTTCAGTTAGCCATTGGAAGGAATTAATGATTTTAGCTTGTGAATTTGTTTCTGTGACTCTTAGAGCCAAATTTTCTTCACTAAGTTGTTTCAGGTATACAATTTACACTAACGGAGTCTAATCGCGGCTTCTCCTCACCTGTATAAGAAAAAAAATTAAACTGAACAACTTCACACATTGACTTAAATAGATTTTGAAATTCGAGTTCGAGTACGACTTAAAATTCAAACTTTTTTGGGTTCGCTCATCTCTACTATAATTGATGACAAAAAAACATGATTTTTTCTAATCGCTTTTGTGTTTTGTAAAAGTAATAAAACGTAAAAAAAACTACATAACGATTATATCATTGTAATTGTACCGACCTGCATGGTAAAGTTGTCCAGTCATTAATATCGCATGGCAAACGCTGTAAAATTAAAGCCAAAAAAACAATGGCGAAACTGCGTTTTTTCCTCCCATTTTCATGGCCCAATGCTAAAAAAACTATGGAACAACTGTGCACTCAAAATGCACAATACACCCCTAGATGAGACCCATGAGGGGTGTTGAATCCAAAATGAGGCAAATTTTGGAAGGTTTTACCTATTCTGCTACTTTGGGGGCTTTGCAAATGCGGAATGGCACCCACCAAAATCTACATTGACAAAAGCCAAATAGCGCTCTCTTACTTGTACACCATGTCATGTGCCCAAACAGCAGTTTACACCCAAATGTAGGGTATTGCCGAACTTAGAAGAAATTGCATAACAAAGTTTGGGGTGTTTTTTTCCAGGATTCCTTGAAAAATTAAACATTTTCAGCTAAAAGTGCAGATTTTTGGAAAAAAACATTTTTTTTTCATTTTCAGAGCCTAACGCTAAAAAAATCTGTGAAACACCTGGGGGGTCGATATTCTCACTGCACCTCTGGATATATTCCTTAAGTGGTGTAGTTTCCAATATGGGGTCTTTTTAGGGGTCTTTTTAGGTGTTTATTAAGATTTAGCAACTTAGGTTGCCTGCAAACCTGGAATGGCACCTAAATATAATCGTATTGAAAATAAGACCCCCAAAATCCGGTATTCTGAGGCTTGTGGTTGAATCTGGGGATTAAGGGCCACATGTAAGAAACTGTTTAGGTCTAAAACTCACTCTTTTGCCCATAGTAATCTATGGGCAAAAAAGTGAGTTTTAGACCTAAATAGGTTCAATACATGTGGCCTTAAGAGTTGATAATCAATTATCCGGTCAAAACTACCATGTACCAGTGAAAAATATATAAAAATTTAATATCTGCAAAAAAATAAAAAATTTTAAATTTCACCTCCACTTTGCTTTAATTTCTGTGAAACAACTAATGGGTTAACTAATTCCCTAAACACTGTCTTTAATACGTTAAAGGGAGTATTTTCTTAGATAGAGTCATTTATGGGGCTATCTAGCCTACAGGCCCCTCAACGCCATGTCAGAACAGGACGGGTCCCTAAATAAATATATATTTCAAATTTTCTTAAAGATGTGAGCAATAACTACTAAATTTCTAAGCCCACTAATGTTGTAAAAAAAGACACTTAATAAATGATGCCAACCCACAGTAGACATATGGTAAATGCTAGTTATAAACTATTTTGAGTGGAATAACTATCTGTCTTACACACAGAAATTTTTTTAAGTTTGAAAATGGCATTTTTTTTCGCATTTTCAATAAACAAGGATTGTATGGACCAAAATTTCTTACTAACTTAAAGCACAATGTGTCTTGAGTAAGCAATCTCTGAATCACACAGATAGGTAAAAGTATTAAAAAGTTATTCTCACATAAAGTGTCATTTCAGATTTAAAAATGAGGCTCTGCCAAGAAGGCCAAAACTGGCTGTGGTGATAAGGGGTTAATAAACCAGGCCTAGTGGTTTCTGACCAAAATGTATGATATTTATAGTTGGTGGATTATACATAACACACTTTCTATTACACCTACCTACTGCAGGGCCTATATACCTAACTAAATACTTAATGGGGGACTATATACCTTCCTTCTAGGAGGGGGGGGGGGTCTATATATTTCCCTACCTACTGGGGCATACATAGGAGTGATGGGTGATGGTGAATGGTGAAGCATCACCATGCTTTCCTGAGTGCTGGATAGCTTATTGAGCCTATACATAAGTATAGTGTTTCTGTGTATTTTACAGCTTTTGGACTACATTGGATTCCCAGTATCCCTGGTGTGTTGGTTACAAGGGTAATAGTGACAATGGGTTAATGTCAGCCTTAGGGTGACAAAAAACACTGCTGGCTGTCACCAAACCCCATCGATAGTAACAGAGAGCCATCTGTAAGAACCTCTTTTATTCACACTGGGATGAAATGGCAGAACCCTTTATTTAAATAAACACTTCCCAACAATATCCATGGTTGACCATTTTATTTAAAAAAAAAAAAAAAAGGATCGAACCCTGGTCCGGTGTAGTCCAACAAATCTAATATAGTCCAATGGGTCTGATGTAGTACAATGGGAATACCTATAGAAAAATAGAAACACTAGAAAAAAAACATGATAACACTAAACTTCATTCCCTGCTCCCTCTGAAGACAATTATAGTCGCTTATTTTCTGGGTGTGCTGGGAGTGGAGTTCAGGCCACACAATATAGTCCTAGGGGGTAGAGGCCACAACTGGAGATCAATCTCCAGGGGGTTGGGCTGTAAGCTATGGCCTGTATCTCCTAACCTGTTCCTCTCCAAACCATTGTGTTACACGGCCTTGTGTTAACAAGTACACCCCTCACCTATCAACCCATAACACCATATACACACACCTCCATCTATCAATCCATGGGTGGGTTGTACAGAGTTGCGAAACAGTTAGGGAGGTGCTGGAAAAGTGAGGATTTTAAAATATTTGTGTGGCAAATTATGTAGAGATGAGTTGTGGCCAGAAGAAGTCATCATGGTGATCTAGGGTGAAAGGAAAATAAAAGGGGAAGAGAACAACTACGATCAGAGAAGACGTCACCTATGAGTCACTACCTGTAACTACACTTAAATCACTTATATGCCTGCAAATCGCCTGTTTATAACTGATAGTCATTATGTGGTTGCATTTGGTTATGGTCTAGCAGTATCATTTGGTCCTTACGTAGTAGTATTATTGGGTCTTGGTACTGTGGGATTTTTTAAGGTACAGTAATACATAGGGTATATTTCCTTCATGTATAGGTGTATTATTTGGTAACTGTTAGTTATAAGGTATTACATAGATGAGCCTTTTTGTAAAAGCAAGTGCACTGCTGAGGTGATGGACAGTATCTATGTGGAGTACACTTAAAGCGGATCTCACAAAAACAAGTCACTTTGCAATACATATGTCCATTAACAGTGTCCTACCTATTCCTAGATATCCCCTCTAGTATGGGCTGCATCAGCTCCTGTGGTCGCAATAGCTACAGACCTGTTTGATCTCTCCTGATAGGCTGCCAGCACTGGTTGCTATAGATACAGACCTGGCTTCTACTGAAGTCAACCAGTAAACACGCCCCTGAATTCAAAATGAAACAAAGAAAACAGGACTGAGGTAAGATGAATCAATGTAGTGAGACAACCCCTTTAAACATGCTTCATTTTATTATGTCCCAATGAAAATGCTGTGTGAACCTAGCCCTATTGAGCAAAATGTAACTTGTGCCGCAGATGTTTTCGGACCCTAGCTACACCCCTGATGCTGATTGGTTGGATCTTCCAGTCAATCACATGTGCCGCAGGTGTCTGTGATATTGTATGTTGAGTCTGTCTTCAAGTTACATTGTTTCATAGGATGTTGAAACAATTATATCCTGAGACCATTGTAACTTGAAGTACCACTGTTATTAGATATTGGACTGGGGCTGAAAACTGGGACTTGGTCGTGAGTGAGGTCGGCTGTGATTATGTAGTCATGGTAGAATGGGGCCTTACTACAAGTCTTGCTATGGACTCCAAGGGTTATTTGTTGCACCCCTGACTCCAAGCTGTAATGTTAGCCTCAACGATATACAAACAAGGCATGTATATAAAATATATCTGTGCGTAGGTGGATGTATTCGTAGACACAAAAACATTCACTTATATAGGCAATTTGTTTCTTCCAGCTTGTTTTCTGTACTGAATTTTAAAAATCCGTTTTTTGCTCTCATTTTCAGCTTTATCATGGTGTGAAACTTTCAGCAAGTGAGTAGGCGCAGTTGGACACTCCAGTTCCTTGTAAGTATATAAATTTACCTGTGCGCCCATATCTAATAATATAGCGGCAACGCTTTCATTAAACCATAATAATATAAAATTGTACCGATTGAAGTTAAGAGTTCAGCTGCAGAATTGGCTACTGCAGAGTTGTTACAAGTTGTCTATCCATTTACCTCAAGTCAGTTTTTTAAGGTTTCTCAACAAAAGGTTAACCAGAGTAAAACCTTTTAAGTACCGGAGAATTTGTGAAAATAGCAGTGCAAGGTGCCGTCAAATCAAGTAGCCCAGCTGCCCAAATGTACAGTCTTTTTCTAAGTACCTTTTACGCAGTAGGCACCGAGGCAGTATGAGAGCGTTAAATAAAGATTTCGGGAGTAATGAATCTCCTTAACTTCAGTATAAATCAAAAATTACTTTATTCTCCCAACTCCATGGTATAGCAATTTAAAAAGTCAAGAGTCTTTATAAAACTCTACTCCTGCTGGCACAGCTATTACTGAGAGTAGAACCTGTTTGTCATGATGAAATACTTAAGGGGCTGGTTGTAGTTTGGCTTTTTAGCCTTCACGCTTTGTATCTACTGGGTAATACTGCTGGTTTTGCTCACTTGTGAGGTGATAATTACATAAAAACACACAAATTGCGGGCGGATAAGGACTGCTAGACCCAATTATTCCCCATCATTATTTACTCCCTGTGATTACATACACAACATACACTATTATTACTACAAGAACGCACTTGAAAATCCTGTTATATCTTCATCTTACAAATCTTCTAGACTGTAAGCTCTTAAAAATATTTGTTTGTATGTTGATTTAACATTTATCAGTTTGAACAATTTTATTAGACATTTTTATTTAGAGCTCCTCACAGATTATTGCCTGTGTTCATGTGTCCCCTATCTGTGGGGTAGACAGGGAAAATATCACTTTATTGGGTTATTAACTAAGTTGAGATTCATATGCACTATGTCCTTGAAAACCAAGTATTCTCTTAAAGGGGACCTGTGACATCTCCTATTATTTTAGTCAATTATTGCACTCTTCGTGAAATAACAATTCTAGTTCACCTTTTGTTATAAGGGTATGTTCATACGGCTTATTGTGGCGCGTATAGTACGCGCTTCAATACGCCATGTGTTTTGGAGCCACGCGATGATCAGAGCGTAATTCCAAAGCACTGCAGTGTTAGCGGCGCGTATGCGCTGCTAACAATTGACATGTCAATTCTCTCCCTGCACGTACAATACGATTGTATTGTACGCAGGGGGGATGTGACGTGTAATCCATACCTCTAATTGCGGCGCGCATTTCGCCGCATATTGCGCTTAATACGCGGTGAAATGCACACCGCAATTAGAGGTAATTCATAGCTCTCATAGAGAGCTATGGATTACGCGTCGCTCCCCCGCGCGTATAAATGCGTGGCGATATATGTGGCATTTTAAGCCGTGTGAACATACCCTAACTCTGTGTTGTGCCATTTTTGTATTGTTCCTCCAAGAAATGTATTACTAAACAGTCAACTGAGGGTTTCTATTCCGATTGGCAAGGCTGTGCATCCCTGCATACACTGACTCTGTCAGCACTGATTGGACAGTCCCAGACTGTGCCGTAACACACCCAACTGGCAACACCCATTTGACAATTTAACAATACATTTCCAGGAGGAATAACATAACAACTATACAACATACGGATCTAAACAAAGATGCTTCAGCGTTGCTACTTTATGGGGAATATCATTATTTACTATAACAGATATATCGAGAGAGGCCAGATGTTTTCTTTTAATTTATTATGCTTGTGTTTTTATATGTGATAAATTTGGTATCTTTTGATGTCTTTAGAGATGGTTATTGGTGGAAAATTATAATAAAAAGTTTGTTGTAGCTATGGCTGCAGTGTAAGACTGGCCACGGCAGAGAAGCCGCATCCGGTTGGCAAAAGCTCTGACATAAAAATGGGCACCTAATACAACAGCACCACAAAGGTCAAACCTCATAGCTTGTAAGCTCTTGTGAGCAGGGCCCTCACACATTGTGTTTTTTCTGTTAGTAGCTTTTTACTGTGTAATATTAGCTTTTTTGTCTGTACTTATACCCTGTACATTGTAAAGTGCTATGGAGTATATTGGTGCTATATAAATAAAGATTATTAATATTATTGTTAAAAGCCCCAAGTGATGGACAACCAAATTAGCAAAGCGACAGCTAACAACAAGGTCAATCTACTCACAAACAAAGAGAGCCAGGATGAAGCCGAGTGCCCCTAGTTGTCCCATATAATCCACAGCTGGGGATTCTATGAAAGATTGCCAGGGAACTCTAACCTGTGCTACACAGGGGCAACAGACTCTTAGATATATTCCCAGTCACACCTCTCCTTTCCTTTCCTTTCGGCACCCACCTAACCTGCACAGAGACCTGCTGAACTTCAGGTTATAGGGAAGCTTGAAGCTTAAGATGTATGGTTCAGCAAAAGAGAAATAAATCCTTTACAACTTCAAACCATTATTTCCACTTGGTTAAAATTATCATAAGGTGTGACGCCCATTCCTAACGCATTTTGAGCTAAACAAGCTCTTACTGCTACTTATAACTGTTCTGTCTTTGCTTTGAGTAAGAGCTTGCTTAGCTTAAAACACATTATGGATGACCATTAAAGGTAATCATAATTTTAACTAACTGGAAATAGACTTTTTCACTGGTGCTGGACCATACTACTTCTGTTTTCAGCATAATTCAACAGGAATATAAGATAATAGGATATTGATAGCATGCTGGAGGGAAAAGGAACCCTAATAGCAAGAGGAAGAGGAGAAGTAGTAGAACTGGCAAATGAGACACTAAGGGCGACATGTATGAATCCTGGCACATAGAGGCCAGTTCTAAATATATTTAAGTCAGTGTAGAGTTCGCTAGAATGTATGAAGCTGTTCTTCTGCAGGTCATACATACAGAGCAGTGTAGTGCCAATATGACAAGTCTGGCTCAGGCACCAGATTTATCCTGGTCTGGCTGTTCTTCTGCAGGTCATACATACAGAGCAGTGTAGTGCCAATATGACAAGTCTGGCTCAGGCACCAGATTTATCCTGGTCTGGCTGCAGGTCATACATACAGAGCAGTGTAGTGCCAATATGACAAGTCTGGCTCAGGCACCAGATTTATCCTGGTCTGGCTGCAGGTCATACATACAGAGCAGTGTAGTGCCAATGTGACAAGTCTGGCTCAGGCACCAGATTTATCCTGGTCTGGCTGTTCTAACTGTTCTGCACCTAGATTTGGTGTCAAAGAATCATAACTGTGTCTACTTCTAAGAATGTGGTGCAACATGCTCCCAGAACACACCAAATCTTTGGCGCACTAAAAAGTGTCTTTGGGGCATTACAAAGGGACTTATCGTGCCAAGGTTTGGAGTGTGCCAGTTCATACTTTTTTTTGGCTCAAGGCAACCAGAGAACTGGTGCAGCCCAGTTCATACATGTTGTCCTAACTGAGCGGTCAGAGAGCGGTGCTCTTAAAGAGTAACTATCACCACCACACAAACACACAAAAATTTATAGTAAATGAAATAACTAGACTTTACTCAAATCCATGTCAATAGCAAATCAGAGGATTTACCTCAGTTTTACAGGGAAACAAGTTTGACTTACCATATACTTTGTCAGGCAGAGATCACTATCTGTTAAAGATACCTTCCCTGGGGGGAAGGGGTACCAGTTGTGCAGAGGGAGCTGAAGACATAGCCGCTTTTACAGGTTAATCTAAGTCTCTCACTGTACATACATTGCAGCAGGCACAGCACATTGAGGACATAGTCTGACAGTCTTTACCGGTTGCTTCCAGCCTCCTCCTCCACAGCACACAAGCATCCATATTACACTGCTGCTAATGTAATTACATCCAGCATGAATATAGGAGCACCGAGCTTCCCAGTGGTACATACTTACAGTCTCCCCCTGCACAGTGGACTCTACCACCTCAGATGCAGTTCATTTCACAGAGCTGTCAATATTGTGATCCATCCAGCGCCAGGAGTGGACTCGGCCCAACTACAGTCCTGTCTTAAAGGGCCAGTACTTTTTTTTTTTTTTACAGGTGGAATACTTTAATTTTCCTAATTAAACATATTTGAGAAAGTGTTTATATTTTAATCTTCTATTATTTCAGAAGGTTTTCTGGTGGTGATAGGTCCTCGTTAAGGCCAATGCTGAGGAGAAGATTGTTGATATATTGGTTATAAGATATGTAACATTGGGGGTCCCTCGGCATGTTACTAGACAGCTGAAACCCGTCCAGCTACCCTATGTGGTGAATCCTTTAAGTGGATGACAGATCTGCTTGTATGAGAGGTGTAGTACAGTGTCACTTAAAATAAGACACAGAGACTCTTAACTTCAGTGATCCTTCAGGCTTTACTCCTGGCTTAATACTTGTAGGTTGTTACACTTCTTGAGTTGCACGTAACACAGCACAGTACACTTCCACTTCACTACACAATTGCTCCCCTGACAATTCCTCACATGTCTCTTACTCAACAGCCTTTCATCCTCTAGACTCCAGGTCAACAGTCATGCCTCGGGGCACTTAGCTCTCCTTGCTATGCTTCCCTGAGATAATCTAGGCAGGCCTGCTTCTCTCTGTCCTCAGTACACTTCCCTGTTCTTTCCTCCTTTCACTGTGCTCTACTCTTCTTACTCTTTCTCGGTTTTGAGAGTCTAGGAGCTGTTAGAGTTACCATGGCCTGCACTACACCACCGCCGGCAATTGGGTAGGTGATCCCCTTTTTCTTACTGGAACAAAAGTACTCAACTGCCCTGACTAACAACTCTGAGGGATCTCAACAACAACAACCCTCAAGATACAGGCTTCTCATAACTGTGTAATGCCACAGCCCCACCCCTCTATCTCACATTGATTGGCTGCAGATCCAGCTTTGGTTATGGACATGTTGTTTAAGCTAGCATAACTGCTGACAAGCAGTTGTATTCTGTGTCGGCTTTTTACTGGAGAAGTCTCAGAGTTGGGAGGGATGAATGCTCCCACATATCCATCCCGGGTTTTCCCTGGCCTTTATAAGCCAGGAAATCAGTTGGGTTCAAGGAGGCGTGTGACTCCAAGCCTGGAGTGGTAAAAGGATGTTCTGCTCCATTGATCTCTGTCAGAGAAACTGAACAAAAACACTGTGAGAGATTGTGATGCAAGGTTATCTATGACCCCCCACAGCACATTTTTCCAGTTTTGCTACACTGCATTCTAATAGTTATATTATATATATATATATATATATATATATATATATATATATATATATATATATACACACACATATATATATATTGCTTCTTTAGGTTATGTTTTGTTGTTTTTTATCTTTAGGGGTATATTTTTATTGTTTATTTTTGGATATGCAATTTAGTGGTAAGTTTATATACATTTTTTAAGTGTAATGATGAAACATTTCAATTCCATTTTTTTAGTAGTTCTCTCAACATGTTAAATTATTTTTTAAATATAATGTATCTGGTGTAAGAAATTATTGGAAATATTCTTATAAGTATTATGTTTTATGACTTTGATTTACTTGAATATTGCATTAAAGGGATGTTCTCATTATGCTGTTTGACATAACCTGCTCTTCACAGCCAACTTCAGGCTACCAATTCCTGTTGTTTCTTCGAGCAGAATATCAGCTCTGCTGTTCCTAGCTGACCCTGTTAGAGGGATAATAGTGATGTATGGGGTCTAAACAGCAGGACAGAAGGCTACATAGCTCTGAAGGGTTAAAGTTTGTCAGTAAGAAACATAAACAAGAGCTCATGTGCTGTTGATAACAAAAAGCAGGGAGTAACGTCACCATTCCGGCCATTGCTAGAGCAGCAGAGAATGGTGGTTGGTAAC
This sequence comes from Phyllomedusa bahiana, assembly GCA_025379985.1. NCBI lineage: Eukaryota > Metazoa > Chordata > Amphibia > Anura > Hylidae > Phyllomedusa > Phyllomedusa bahiana. The sequence continues at coordinate 40,768 of JAODAL010017221.1, read as the reverse complement.
CTAGGGAAGCTTGTGTATAAAACCAGAATATAAGAACTACTTTAGCTCTAAAGGGAAGCAAAATCAAAACAGCAGTGTAATTGGTAATATTCTTTATTTATCTCCTCCTTAAAGGAGTTGTCTCACTACCTCAGTTCATGCACATTGTCCACTCACAGCATTTTTAGTTTCAGAACAAGGGGCGTGCTAACACAGCTTGGGGGCGTCTTCAGCCTGCAGGCTTTATCAGGCAAACAGGCATAACATGCTCGCTCCCCTGGCAATGCTCGATCACTATAGTATATGATCCTGTGCTTATGGATGGAAAGCAGCTGCAGAGAATCACAGGACCCCTTGAATAGCACTGATTCCTGCTGGCTCACTGTTTAAGAGCTGGAAGAGTCAAGAAATCAGGCGATACCTTGTACAGGCAGAGTATATTTGATGGTGAGCTTTCGAGAGCACAAGCTCTCTTCTTCAGACATGGTGTTATACAAGAAATTGAAAATTCACAGACTTTTTATACACAAAAGACATGGACCTTCAAAGGGTCCTAGAATTCTTAAAAATAACAAAATGCAATATAAGCAGAGAAGTCATTTACAACAGGTCAAGACATCAACTATCTGGAAACTTGTGAGGCGTGACGGAGGGGTCAGTAAATCTGCGTCTTATCTCGCAGCCATCAGGTGCAATTTGTGGCCATCACAGTTCACACATAGTTTGACATAAAGTCTTATCCTGTAGCCTGCGAGTGTACAGGCAGACAGGACAAATACATGAGCTGCCATCAGTGTGCTCTGAAGAGGAGCAGGCAGCTAATCAGCTTACCTCCATACTCAGGCAGCCTTCACATGTTTACTTTGCTTATCAGCAGATCTTCTCTCCTGTCAGCTCTTAAACAGTGAGCCAGCAGGAATCAGTGCTATTCAAGGGGTCCTGTGATTCTCTGCAGCTCATAAATGCTCCCCCAGCTGCTTTCTATCTATCAATAAAATAAGGAGGGGGAGAAAGGCAGAGGAGAGCAGGGAGCCTGTGCGCGCTCCCGAGATTACGACCGGGGGCAGAGACATAGAGGAGGCTGGAGATCCGACAGCCAATACCAATGAAGGGATCTGACCGGGCAGTAACAAAATGCTCTGTGAAGGCAGAAAGAAGGGAACTGCAGCTAAACTGTAACATATGGAAAATACAAACCTATTACAAAGCTGTTTATTTTTACGGTCCCCTTTTATGTAAATATGATCTTTGTAGTGAGAAAACCCCTTTAATGCTTAAAGCTAATCAATAAAATGGGAATACAACTTTAACCCACTAAAGACAGACATTTTTTTTGTAGTTTTAGTTTTCTTCATGCCTGGCTTTTAGAAGTGATACATACCTTTTTTTATTGATAAGGTCAAACGCCACAATGTTAGAATTTGGGGTACAGTAAAAATGTGTATCTAGCTAAAATGAGGGACTCACCAAACATAAATTTGTTCTGTGCAGTGAGCATGCCCAAAGTTTACGACCCCTTCGTTGTTGCTAACGATGCTGTCTCTGGATGCTTCACCTGCACATGTTAAGTTAATGGCTTAAAGGGGTTGTCTCACTACAAGGATTGCTTTTTATGTTAAAGATCTTTCAAAAACAAGTCACTTTGCAGTATATGTTCATTAACAGTATCCTACCTATTGTGAGATATCCCCTCTTGTATGGGCTGCATCAGCTCCTCAGGTCACTATAGCTACAGACCTGTTTGATCTTTCCTGATAGGCTGCCAGCACTGGTTGCTATAGCTACAGACCTGGCTTCTACTGCAGTCTAGTGGAAGCCAGTAAACACGCCCCTGAATTCAAAGTGAAACCAAGAAAACAGGACTGAGGTAAGATGAATCAATGTAGTGACAACCCCTTTAAGTCACAGAGGAAGATATGATAAAGTAAATCATTTGGATGTTCGGCAATACCTGAATGAAACTATAGGAATGTTGCATTCACGCTTGAAACAATATTTTAAAATCTTACACTAGCCTCCATCATCTCCAGATCTAACACCCTCCAACTTCTGTTTGTAGGGCTACATCAAGGACTAGGTGTATCTGCCTCCATGATCTCAGTGAGATGGGACAATTCATAACTGAAACACTGGTGTCCATATCCGAGGATGTGTTGGCACATGTCTGGACAGAACTGAATTACCACCTACAAATCTGGCGTGCCATTGGTGGAAATTACTTTGAACATTAATAGTGGTTAGATTAACCTTGGATAGATATCTGTCTTTTCCTATTAATACGTTTGTCTTATGTTTTCTTGGTTATAACCAACGAAGCTATAATTTGATATAGACCTTTTTGAATCAACCTGTATATAGAAATAAATCTGTATAGAATGGATTTTAAAATAACTTGGCAATATAAGCTGAGCGTTCACTTTAAGGTATCAGTTTTCTGCTGCCACCCCTATGTAGTCATGAGAAAAATTGCATTTTGTTGATAACAATATATTACAAAATGCTTTTGTTTATAGTCTTCAAAAATGAGCCGAAGAGTGGAGGCTCTCTTTAAATTCTCCAACCTGCGTGTGTCCTATGTGCTTTGTCTTTAACATATAAACATGCTCGCTCTAATGCCAGGTTAGCTCAGCACAAAAGCCATTCTGCTATTATTAAGCGAAAAACGACCATATTCATCGCCAGGGCAGGAATTAAACATCTTTTCAGAAAACAGGGCATTAATTACATAAAATACAAACAAATATGTTCTGGGAAGAATGGATGATTTTGGCATAATAAAGAACTTTATAAAAAAAAACGCACTTTCCATTGTAAGCCCTCGTTCTAGCTAATCTACTGATCTCATAGGCATCTATTATTCGTGCCATTAGGTGATTGACCATTTGGAACTTATGGTCTAGAATCATTAAATCATTCTTGGGCACAGGCCAAAAATAGGAGCCATTTGAAAAGACCACCGCTGGGAACCATCAATGTACCGCAGTTTAATGTTAGCTAAACTAATAGTTCTGCTGGATTACCATAGAAGTAGGCTGAAATTATTGTAAGTGAATGTTTTAGTGCTGTTTTTCTGACTTAGAAGTTCTGATAAAGAAATAAAAAATGTAATATAACAGTGTAAGTTTTAACACTGGTGAGAATGTCATGGAGATAGAAGGAAAGAGTTAAAGGGATTTTCCCACCATACTGTCTAGGTATAAGACTTCCCTTTCATTTTTTCAGAGCACTGTATGAAATGTTAGGATGGCTCTGATTGGTTGCTATGCGCAACAAAAAAAGTCTTAGGGCATGTCCCCACGGCACGGGTTTTCGGCCGGTTTTTCAGCCGGTTTGCGGTTTTTCATACCGCCTGAAAAACCATCCGAACACGAGCACAATGGTGCTCTATGGAAAAACCATGCAGTAGGCCCCACTGCACAGATTTTCTGTCGGGCGGTTTTTCCGCCCGTGGTCTGGCCGCAAAACATTGAACATGCACATTCTTCCGTCCGGTTTCTGGATGGAATCTGTGCATGTCAATGTGGAGGAGGAGGGCTTTTCTCCGCTCATCGCGGAGAAAAGCCGCCCCCCCCCCCTCGGCCATGGGGACGGCCGCAAAACAGGACAAATACCGGCCGGCAAAGTTTTGGTATTTTACCAGAATAGGCCACTGATCAGCCTTTTTGTAACACTATGTAGTAGGACATATGGTTGCTGTTTTGATAAATAGCATTGTCTTTTAGTCCTACTTGACTCATCAGGTCATTCTATTAGTTTCCATTTACACCAAACTTGTCAACCTAAAATGAGTACATGACAGATATTCTAATGAGAGATCAAAACCATATAAGCACTTTAAAATGAATTACATACAACGCACCAAGTCTATGTGTGGCTCTGTGTTCGTCCCTATTTGCTTCTTCTACGACACAACGGGACTCTTTCTAGTTTGAATAGCAGCTTAGGATGCCATCAATGTCAAGTGTGGTCCCACATTGACCGCACTTATCTTGAATCGGCCACAAACTTTTGGCTCGATGGGATTCATTACCTGCCCATGCTTCTTATTACCGCGAAGAGACGGTAGTTGTCTCACTTACTTCGCTCACTATATACAAATTAGGAAATCGTAATAAATTATATCATTATTCGTTACATACAGATGTTGTAGTTACGTTTATACATCAACTAAATTAGTAAGATCACTCGGAATAAGCATCAATAATTACGGATATTGTAGCATCACTTTCCCAGATCGGGGGACCTCGACGGGAGAGGAATCGGTTCCGGTTGCATCACAGACTAAGTGCGTCCACTTGAGCAGTCTGGAAAGTCCCTAACCGTCTCGGTAAATCCCCTCTCTTTATACACCTTCAATTAGGATGTATATCCTGCCATGCGCAGTAGTCAACATCAGTTTCTACATAAACATAGAAAGGGATTCTTTCAGTCAAGTGAGACTATGGATTCTCTGCAAGGACTGTCATGGTGAATTCAAAACGAGTTCAAAAGGGTTTGATGCTTCTGGAGCGTATAAGTAAACATGTTACAGTACTAGGATCAGGGAGGGGTCATTGACCAGGGATTTTTCTGATTGCCAGATGGATCAGGAAGGAATTTTTTCCTAAATGGGACAATTGGCTTCTACCTCATTGGGTTTTTTGCCTTCCTCTGTCACACTTAGCCAAAGCAACTAGATGATGATTGTCTTTAGCCTTACAAATATGAAACATGAAACATGAACATAAGCGCAGCTTGTGGCCAGGCGTGCGCGAGTGCTTGCTCTTGTTTTTCCACTTCGAATTGCACAGCGCTGCCGCAGGCGCTGTGCACTGTTTTCCTACTTTCTCAGGTTAAACACAAGTCAAACAAAAGAACACTCACGGCTCCCATTTTGTCTTGTTCAGATCTCATATATGGCTGGTTTATGCATGAAATTACTATCTACACAATCACTCTGACATTCTTGTCACATTTGTATCACAAACGGTCCTTAATTTCATGTATAATCAACAGCCATTTCCATAAGTGACCATTAGGACCTTTGGTCTCCTACAGAACACTTTATAAGCCATATAGCAATTCCAGATTGACAAGAGAATTACTATAATGGCTATCACTAATACCGGATGCACTATCCAGTCTAGCATTTGTCGAGCCGAGGGAGAGTATCCCATGAAAATGTCATACCAATGATGAGAAGTAGCATCAGCTATAACTGAACCCATTTTAACTAGTTTTCCTGCAACTATAGTAGTGCTGACTACATGTTGTTGTATTGTTTTATTCAACTGTTCAATTAGATTTTTACTTCCTTCAGCTTGTTGAATAATGTTTCGAAGTTTAGTCAAATTTAGTTCCCAATTACTTACTTCAAGTATTTGGGGCTTCCAGTTAATAGTGGCATTTATATTGACATCCGGAGTCAATACAAATGTTTGATTTTCCCACTTGATAACAGACACATTCTTTAGGCACCCCACATAGGGAACTTGCATTCCTGACAAAATGGGGGTGTCAGTTATCACACAAATTTCTTGAGGAGCTATTTCTATAAGCATCTTGTAATTAGTAGGCAAAATAGTAAATTTACATATGTTAACAGTATTTTGCAATAAGCAAGGTTCATACGTGGCCGATTGCAATCTACATATTTTACCTTCTAATGTGTCTTCACATAAACTTAAATCATGAGTGCGATTATTACTATCAATATATAGCCCATTGAATTCGGGCATCCATAACCATTGTTGTCCTGGGACGCCCATTAATAAAGGCAAAACAACATATCGACACATAATTTGAATATTAGTAACATTATACATAGTTATTATGCCAGAACACAGTGTATCGTTGCATACCATCTTAGGAGCTTCTAATTTCAGCCATGATGGGGAGGATATAGTAGCGTTAAAAACGGTCCTCCACACTGCCTCATTTCCAGTCATGAGCTGAGTCTGCATCCTGTCTTTTTGCTGTATTTGATAGATAGCCTGCAACGTACACACTGTCCAGTTTACAACTCTACTTATATTAGTATCGGATTCCCAAATGAAAGAGTTGGAGGCATTTCTCATTTGCAGGGCAAACATATCTTGTTCTAAGGCCTGTTGCCATGGGTGCCATATGGTAGGCATCCATTTTCCCTGCAGTGTAAATGCATCCTGAATACCTCTTCCAGCATTATGCATTCTGTTAGCCAATGTCTCTATATCGAAACCATTCAAAGTTCCAGTTATGGTTCCTATTCCCCCCAATACAGTATCATACCACGCCCTTCGAGTGCGGTACTGGCAACTAGGAGTGGGAGGAAACATAATTTGGGCTTGGATCACAGTCTTTTGAGATTGAGTCCCAGTCTTTACACATGATGACGGTAATCTCTTCATTTGTCCTGGGTCTGCCTTTGAAGAGTTCATATTTATAAATACCAGACTCTGTGCCCAGTATGTCCGATTATGAATGATTGTCTCATTGCGGCACACCAACGTCTGTAGAGTAGAAATATTTAAAACAATCTGTAGCCCTTGGGCAATCGGTGGTGTGCAGTTTTTATATATATAATCCTGTTGTTCCTTGGGAAAAAATCAGAACTCCGCTCCAGGATCACAGCACGTAAGGTTTACTTCTGCAGAAATATTTACTGTCCCTTGGGTATCATGCAGCATGTAGGCCACTCGATATCCAGCCCGAGTGGGATCCGGTTCTCCGACCCAAAGATGTCCTCCCACAGTCACATTAGCGATAGTGCACCGGGTATTGGCTCCACAGGTGAAATTATCCTGCGCCCGAGTCCGGGAGTTACTTTTCCAGGACCATATCATGCGACTGGTATTGCGGCTATGGACTTCTTTTCCGGCGGTCCATCCCTCGACTCCCACAAACACGGTTCCAAGGATTCCACATACTACGATTGGTATGCATAGTGGAATCTATAAAAAATTAGACAAATGTTATTCCCTTAAATAACACTTTTCTTGTGGGACATATTCCCACTTCTCGACTCCTGGCCTCATTATCAAGAGAGTTATTTCTCCCAAATGTCCGCTTTTGTTGTGTGCCCAAACGGCTGTACCCTGAAGCCATGTTTGAATATCTCCGGTACCTTGTTCATCACGGGTATCACCTGTTCTGATAGCGGCTGCTCTGTCTGCTTCGGAATTAAACAAACGTTCAAGAGAGTCAGTAGGCACATGGGCGTCAACATGAAATACAGTTACATCAGTTTGTTGTACAATTTCCTCAATCTGTTCCCACACTTCTTTACCCCAAAGTTCTTTACTATGAATCTTCCATTCATATTTCTTCCAACCCATCATCCATGTCGCCAACCCGTTGGCCACAGACCACGAATCGGTGTATAGATGACACATCCCCCCTTTTTCAAAGGCAAGGGCAAGGAACACAGCATACAATTCTGCATATTGGCTACTCTTCCCTTCCCCTTCCATAATCAAATGTTTGTCCAACTTTGGGTTGTAAGCTACGCTTTTCCATTTTCTTTTCCCAGAAACATACCGGGCTGACCCATCGGTAAACCAGGTATGTTGTTTTTGTTCATCTGTCAATTCCTCATATGGCTTCCCCCATTTCACGGGAGATTCCTCTATTGAGGTTGTTATTACAGGAGGTCCCTCCCGTTCAGATATTTCTGCTACTTTTTCATGTAGGGAAGCGGTCCCGCTTTCTCCTACTTTAGCCCTTTCTGAAATGTACCATTTCCATTTTATGATACTTTGTTCTTGGGCATGTCCCACTCTATTAGTTTTAGGGTTGGACATTACCCACTGCATGATAGGTATGGCTGGTCGCAGCAACACTTCATGCCCTATGGTCAGCTGTTCTGTTTCTACCAGGGCCCAGTAACAAGCTAATAGCTGCTGTTCAAAAGGGGTATATTTTTCCCCTGCCTCTGGAAGTTTTCGGTTCCAGAAGCCAAGGGGAACTCGCTTTCCCCCTTGTTTTTGCCATAGTGACCAGTTGGCATAAAGGTGACTGACAGTCACATGCAATTCTACTGGCCCTGGGGTCATGGGCCAGAGATCCACAGCTTGTTGGATTGCTTCTTTTGCAGCCTCAAAGGCTGTTTGCTCTTCCTCCCCCCAGTGAAACTCGTACTTCTTACGGGTCACTTTGTACAAGGGGGCTAACAATTGCCCCAAATGAGGAATATGCTGCCTCCAAAATCCAAACAACCCTATGTATGATTGAGTTTCCTGCTTAGTTTTGGGGGTTGGGAAATTAATGATCTTCTGCCGGGCTTTAGGGAGTATCTCCCTATGCCCCTTATTCCACTGTATTCCCAGGAATTTCACTACCTGTGCCGGTCCTTGGACTTTGGCCTCATTAATCTCCCACCCCTTATTTTTCATGTGGGTTATGAGAAGAGCTAATTGTTGGGCTACTTCTTCCTCATTTTCCCCTTGAATCATTATATCATCAATATAATGAGAGAACTGCATGTGTTTTGGTAGTTTGAAATCATCCAGGTGTTCTGCCACTACTCTATGACAAATAGTGGGGCTATGTATCCACCCCTGAGGTAAACGGGTGAATGTATACTGCCTCCCTAGCCAGGTAAAGGCAAACTGATCTTGCGCCCTTTCTTCAATGGGGATCGTGAAAAACGCGTTAGCCAGATCTATCACAGCATACCAAGTCCCGGGGTGACTTTGAATATTCTCCACTATTGTTATGGTGTCAGGGACTGCTGCGGTCAGAGGGGGAGTTTGCTTATTAAGCTCTCTGTAATCAACGGTCATGCACCAGGAGCCATCACTCTTTTTGACTGGCCACACCGGATTATTCCAGGCGGTGGTAGTAGGTCGCATCACCCCAACTTCCACCAGATCTTTAATTGTTTCAGTTATCTCTTTGTGTCCTCCTGGTATGTGATATTGCTTCATCGCTACCATTTTAGCAGCGGGAGGCACATGTTCTGGGGGCATTTTCACTTTTCCAACTTAAATGGTCCTCATCTGGATGTAACTTTTGCTGACTCCGAAGGCATATCGGCCTTCTTGTAAATGTAAGGTCATCCCCTTCAATACATCTATTCCTAGAATGTATTCAGGGATTGGGACTACTAAAACCGGGTACTTTCTTATTGGCAAATTTCCTATTTTAAGAGCCACCATGGTTTGTACTCCAGTGACAACTTTTCCTCCTAGTCCCGCAATTTTGACTTTTGGGCCTTTAAACTTAGTTGGGTCTCCACAAATTAGGGTAGCCTCCGCCCCTGTATCTATTAAGGCAAGAACTCTTTGTACATTTCCCCCTTTCTAATGGATACTTAAATTTACATAAGGGCGCTCATCTCTTTTTATCCATAAAAAGAGATTGTAAGCTCTTGCGAGCAGGGCCCTCAAACCTCGTGTCTCATTTGTCAGTAGCTTTTTTATAATGTAAAGTCTGGTTTGTCTGAGCTTATTCCCTCTATATTGTAAAGTGCTGCAGTATATGTTGGCGCTATATAAATAAAGATTATTATTATTATTATCCATACAGGGGCTTGGCTGGCTACCTATGCCGTATCTTCATCGCTTTCTCTCATTGGAGCTGACGCCCCCTCATACTCCTTAGCAACCCTGGTAGCTATAGCTGCTGACAATTCTTCCCATGGGTAAATGTTCTGAAAATCTTCCCATGTCACCTTTTGAGGGGCTTCCTGGTCTTTCGTGCCTGCATCTGAACCCCGTTCCTTTTTACCCTTTTTCTGCTTATCCACCTTTTTGGCAGATAAAGCTTTTTGTTTGTAAAGGCGCCACAATTCACTAGTATCTTTTCCATCTATGGCTTCTTTTTTAACTCCTGCTTTTAAAAGGGCTTGGAACATGTCCCGTCGGGACACTCTTCCCTCATTCCCCTTCTCACTATCCTTTTTGAAATCTGGGTTGTATGGTTTTTTATTGTCAGGGTGAGATGGCTGAGTGGAGCCAGACTCCTGCCAATCCCCCATATCCTGCAAATCTCGCATTCTGCCTAAGACTGTACCCACCGGCTCCCCGGTCATGGCCACCATCCGGGCCAGCACAACCGTTTTGTAAGCTGGGGGCGCAGTTTTCACTAATCGAGTCCTCATACTAGCAGTAAGGGGGACATCTAAATAGTCATCATTAACCCCCAAAATAGGGAGTGCGCTCCTCATTGCCTCTTGCTTTAGCCTCTCAATTCCTTCTCTCAAGGAATGCCAAGGCTTTTCATTTAAGGGGATCTCGGCTTCTGTAAGGTATTTATCCATTATACATCTAGCAACTATGAGCAAAAGGTTCTGGCTCTGTTCCTGATTATGATCTTGGAAATACTTCTTCATCGACTGCTGAATGGCAGGATCCTTAGGCAACGTTAAAACTTTACTAGGTCCTGGGGATCGAAAACTACCCCCTGAGCCCCAAACTCACTTAACCTCACCATCCAGGCAATATCACTTTCCCCAGCCTTGTGCTTGAATTGGGAAATTATCCCATCTACCTCTGATTGGGAGAAATCTTCTAATGATACCCTAGTTCGTACCTGCGGAGTAGTGGGGACCAGGATAGGGTTACCTGCAGCATCATATTGTAGGATGCCCTGGCCATCCCTAGCCTGTTCTTGCCCCTGCTCTGTCCTCTCCGTTCTTTTCCTTACCGGCTTTGCCTGGTAACCGGGAGGATCGATGGTAGGATACGGTGGATCCTCCCAGTCTGCATCATCAGAAGAGGAGGAGGTATCAAAGATATCTCCATCCCACTTGTCAGGATCCCAATCTACTGTTGCGCTAGCAATCTGCTTATGGACCTTCTTTTTATTCACCTTCCCCCTTCTTTTCTTGTATTTATTCTGTGCCACCTTGACCGCAGCTTTTTCTGCGACATTCTGGTAATGTTCTAACTTATCTCTCAAAAGTCTGGTATTGCATTCCAATACCACCTTTTGTCCTCCTAATTCAATCCTTTTTTGCTCCAATTGCGAGCACTTCTTACGCATCTGTTGATTCTTTTGGTGCATCTCGCGATATGCACTGGCCAGAATCCACATGCGCCGTCCTAATGACACTGCATCACCCGCCTTGGCGGGGACCCCCTCGAGTACTGATACAACATTCACTCCCTTTGAGCTTACTATCCCATGTCTCGGCTAATCCGGACGTTTTTAACTCTTGCGCTAGAATATTATAGGGTGCCTCAGTCCAGCCGGGCACTTCTATAGCACTCTGCGCTGGTTTTTCCTTTTTCCGGAACATTTTGGCACTTTTCCAATATTTTATTGGCCTCGTGCCAATTGTTCAAATTTTGCACAGGGGTTCCCCTTGAGTAGTATAACAAGCCCTAAAAAGGGTTTTGTTACACCCTTCAAGGTTCGTTAGTTATTAAAGAAAACCTACCCTGCTCGCAGCGCCAATTAATGTATTACCTGTCTGAAGTGAGACGGTAGTTGCCTCCACTTACTTCGCTCACTAATATACAAATTAGGAAGAGTCTTCGGTAATACAATTATATCTTATTTATTCAGTTACATACAGGATGTTGTTAGTTACTTTATACAATCAAATCTATCTAATTAAGTTAAGATCATTGGAATAGTAAGCATCAATACATTACCGGATATTGTAGCATCACTTTCCCAGATCGGGGGACCTCGACGGGAGAGGAGGAATCGGTTCCGGTTGCATCACAGACTAAGTGCGTCCACTTGAGCAGTCTGGAAAGTCTCTAACCCATCTCGGTAAATCCCCTCTTTATACACCTTCAATTAGGATGTATATCCTGCCATGCGCAGTAGTCAACATCACATAAGCGAAGCTGGTGTCACAGCGCGTGCCGCGCAAGCGCTGTGCTCTTGTTTTTCCTACTTCTCCTCAAGGTTAAACATAAGTCAAACAAAGGACACTCACGGCTCCCATTTTGTCTCGTTCAGATCTCATATATGGCTGGTTTATGCACGAAATTACTATCTACACAATCACTCTGACATTCTTGTCACATTTGTATCACACTCTCCATTCTGTTGTATTGGAGTTCCGAGTACAGCTGAACCGCGCTCCAATCTGAGCTGAAACTTTCGGGGCCCATTTCCAAGATAGGTGCAGATCCTAGAGATGGGACTTGCACCTATTACACTTTGATGGCATATTTTAGCACTATGCCATCAAACTCTGTGGTGGGAACGCTCCTTTAAAGGGGTCACCTAGAGTTTTAAGAAAACTGTGCTTTACTTACCTGTAAATCCCCTGCAGCTTTGGTGTTGTCTCCCGGGCCTGTGGCAATGACTTCACGTTCATCATTGATGTGACACTACAGCCAAGCACCATCCTCAGCAGTCTCATGCCATGAATAAAAGCAGAGGCTGCTAAAGTCAGTGATTGGCTTCAGTATCACGTATACAAAGTACATTAAGATCTTTACTTCAGGACTGACATGGAATATGAGGGCAACAGTGGCCAGTGTTGAACTGAGGTATCTACAGCCCACCAGTGGAGTTGATTCTGGGGGCTCACCCCACAACTACTGTACTCTGTTTCCCTGCCTATGCCAGCTGCGTGGTGTTTACACCCAGTTTTATGTTGACTGATACAGACCGGTATGACACCATCACATAAGACTGTAATAAAGATGGTCCGGTGGGGCTTCTGAGTCTTCATCACCTAACTGTAGATGGGCTGCATCAACAGGATAGTGAGTATTAACAAAAAAAAAGACTATACAGATATAGCCATACAAATAATACATTTTATATAACTAAAAATATACAAATATCTCTAGGAAAATGTTCTATGTATAAAACCCCTAAATAATGGTCATACAGCTACTAAGTAATGTTGCTTTACATGAAGAAAACATTATCATCATACTGTTAACAGACAAACCCGAAATCCCAAGGCCAATATTTTCATTAATAACACTAAGACCAAAGTAATACCGCCACATCATGACCACATATCACCACCACATTGTGACTGAATATTACTAATATTCTGTTACTGAAAAAACCCCATTAAACTATGACAAATATTACTACAATACGATAACCATATAGTAGTAAATACCAGTTGTACACAGGGGCTCTGCAGATTTATAAGTGATTACAGTGTGTTCGAATCCAGTGACTCACAAGTGACATCTTTTATAATGTGAGTTGTACACCCAAATTAGGTAGGCAGATATGTAGTTAGCTAGTTAGACACCATTTAGACACGTAAGTTGGTCACCTACTAGGTAGATATTTAGGTCCCCATTAGGTAGGTCTATAGGCCACCCATTTACATAGGTATATAGGCCCTAATAGGTACATATGTAGGCCCCCCATTAGGTAAGTCAATAGACCTCCCATGAGGTAGGTATACGTGTCCCCCATTAGGTAGGTATATAGTCCTCTATTAGTTAGGTATTCCCCCATTCTTATTAGAAATCTATTTTTGATTATTGAAAGTAGAAATAAAAACAAACTTACCTCTCCCCCACTCCCAAGGAGAATGCTGTTCCAGCTTGTGTCTAGTGCGGCCAGTGTAACGTTGTGACTCCACCTGTACCAGTACGCTACTCCTGGCATCTTGTAGGCCTCAAACCTAAGGCAGACTGGCTTCAGTTTAATTTTTCTTATTTTAAGGCTATGTCTACACTGCATCGGACAAAAAATGTCCCAAAAGCGCCGATGCAGGACCGTGGTTTTTGTCACGCTTTGTACAAAAACCTGGGTCGCTTCTCATTTTTTTGCCATCACCCATATAATTGTATTTTATGGGAAGACGCCAGGAAAACTAAAAGCGCCGGTGTATTATATTAAAGGTTTACAAGGTGGATATTGAAAGCAAAAGTTGCTTCAAGAGAAAGGCAATTTACCATTTAAAGAGGTTTTTCAGATGGTGGTTCAACCCCATAGATCCCTCAGTTAAGAGAGATAGGGCACCCTACGAACGCCATTCTGGCCAACATGGGTTACCATGGAAGCTGGAAGCCCAACATAGGTCCCAGATCTGCCATGGCTGTATACCTGTTAGACCATTCTAGGAAATAATGAAATTGTGTACCAAAGTACAGTGGTTCTTGAAAGTTTGGGAACCTTGAAGAATTTTTTATAATTTGGCATAACATTGACTGAAAACTACATCAGATTTTCATACAATCCTAAACGTAGCCCCCAGACCAGAAAATGTTTTGCAGCCCTGCCCTAAGCATACCTACAGCATATACCTGCCAGTGATGGGCTTCATGCCAGGACAGACCGTATCTTGCTCAATCTAGTAACATAGTGAAAATAAAAATATACATCTACATTTAATACATGTAGTGTTCTGCCAGCCTAATTTAGTACAAGTATCGTACTGTGATGTACATTTACTACGTGTAACATACTCTCAAATTAATTTACTACAATTTTTGTACTGGGATGTACATTTACTACATATAGTTATGCCATTTACATTTACTACAAGCATTGTACTTGGATGTACATTTAATACAAGTAGCAAATGTAGATGACAGTACGCTACATGTATTCTGCTGCTATCTAATGTAGGTTTACTAGATGTATTATACTGCCATCTTCATGTGCTACATGTATCGTCCTACAGTTGATATTCACTACATCTACTTTACTACAACCTACTTGCACTACATGTATTACACTGCCATTTACATTTACTATTTGTGTTGTGTTGCAATATATATTTGCTACATGCATTGTATTACAACATACTTTTACTACATGTATTGCACAGCAACTTACCTATACTACATGTATTGTTCTGTGACATACCTGTACTACACACATTGTACATTTACTACAGGTATTGTACTGCAATCTACATTTGCTACATGCATAGTACTGCAACTTACTTGTACTACATGTATTGTACAGCAAGGTAGCTGTACTACATGTACTGCACTAACATGTATTAAATGCATTATACTGCTAACAATATATACTACATGTATTGCAACCTATCTGTACTACATGTATTCTACAAACTACTTTTACTAAATATATTATACTGCTATCAATGTTTGCTATAAGTACTGTAATGCAACCTACGTGTACTTTATGTATTGTACTGCCATTTACATTTACTACATGTATTGTACTGCAACCTAATTGTAGTACTATATACATTTACTAAATATATTTTACGGCTAACAACAACATTTACTATATGTGTTGTATTGCAACCTGCTTGTACTACATGTATTGTACTGCCATCTACATTTACTACATGTATTGTACTGCAACCTACTTGTACTACATGTATTGTACTATATACATTTACTAAATATATTTTACTGCTAACAACATTTACTATATGTATTATACAGCAACCTACCTGTACTACATGTATTGTACTGCCATTTACATTTACTACATGTATTGTACTGCAACCTACTTGTACTACATGTATTGTACTATATACATTTACTAAATATATTTTATGGCTAACAACAACATTTACTATATGTGTTGTATTGCAACCTGCTTGTACTACATGTATTGTACTGCCATCTACATTTACTACATGTATTGTACTGCAACCTACTTGTACTACATGTATTGTACTATATACATTTACTAAATATATTTTACGGCTAACAACATTTACTATATGTATTGTACTGCAACCTACTTGAACTACATGTATTGTACTATATACATTTACTAAATATCTTTTACTGCTAACAACATTTATTATATGTATTATACAGCAACCTACCTGTACTACATGTATTGTACTGCCATTTACTACATTTAACTGAAATCTATATTTGATACATACATTGAGCTACAATATACTTTTACTGCATGTATTGTGCAGCAATCTAGCTGTATTACATGCATTATTCTGTGACCTGTACTACACATATTGTGCTATGTACATTTACTAAATATATTGTACTCCTAACAACATTTAGGGCATTTCCCCACTGCACGGGTTTTCGGCCGGTTTTTCAGCCGGTTTCCAGTTTTTCAGACCGCCTGAAAAACCGGCCGAAAATGAGCACAATTGTGCTCTATGGAAAACCCGTGCAGCAGTCCCCACTGCACGGGTTTTCCGCCCGACGGTTTTGCCGCCAGCGGTCCGGCGGCAAAACATTGAACATGTTCATTCTTCCGTCCGGTTTCCGGACAGAATGTGAACAATCCAATGGGAGGGGGGACGGCTCTTCTCCGCTCATCGCGGAGAAACGCCGACCCCCCTGCGTACGGCCTCAAACCCGGACAAATACCGTCCGGCAAACCGGCCGGTTTTTGTCCACTGCCGTGGGGATGCGCCCTTACTACATGTATTGTACTACAATCTACAGTACATTTACTATATGCATTATACTACAACATTTTTGTACTACATGTATTGCAGTGTTTGTTACATCGTAAAGTGGTTTGTACAAAAACAAGTCCAACCAGCTCATCTCTAATTAGACTTATGAGTGATGTGAAAGTGCACAGCAACTCCCGTAGGCCAGTGGTTGCAAACAGGAAAAGGAAGGGCTCACAAAGTCCAAGTAGCCAGCAACCGGTCCTTAAAATATATCAAAAATTCTTTATTATAAATCCATTAAAAAACATAAGTTTCCATTTAGTCAGAAAACCGTCTTTACATCAGCCAGTACAGGGTGCCCCTTGGATGCCAGGTGAGACTGGCGCCATTTTATTTTTACTATACATTGTATGTACTATACAAACCTGGAGGACTCTCCTATTTTTAACTTCACAATTGGGTCTGCAGCTTCCAGTAGCTCTCTGACATTTACACATATGGTCTTGCTTTATCTGTATTACTTGTATTTATTATTCTTCACTTTTTTCTTGTGGTTGATATTTTAGAGGCTTTGTAACCAGTTACTATTATGTGTTCAATTTACAATATTTCCAAGTTACAATAGTCGCTTTTATAAGTGTATATTTTATATTATATATCCACACAAGGAAGCACTTGTACAAGATAAATGCAATAATGTAATACTGTAATGGAATAGTTAGAATTATTTATTTTTTCATTACAATAACAAGGGAAGCTGTGAGTATAAGGTAAAGCGCTCCACTCACTCATGTAGCTGTTTAATCGCTAATTGATATGTACACGACTGGTACCACATGGGTTATTATTACACTGAACACATTTTTCTACCATGTGCATTGCTTTTAAACGGAGATCTCTTCAAGTGCAAGTTAAAATCTCGAATAACACCTGCACCACATTTTAAAACTATTTGGAGGACTTTAAACTCGATCAGAACAGGTCTGATTGCAGTCACATAGCCGCGGTGCCGCAATCATTCACAAAGCCAATTAACTTTGGCCTTGAGTCTTTCTTCGCAGCTGTGAGCCGAGTGACTGAACAGGAATCCATTTTGAGATGGAACACACCACCTGAGTCCTGCAACCGGCTAATAAAAGTTTTCCAAGGGCAAATGCATCACAATACCATTTTGATCACTTCACATTTCCTTTTCTCTGAGAAAACAACAGATCCGTACGTAGAAAAAGCCATTTAGTCAAAACTAAAGAGTAAAATGCATTTTCCTTCCATAATGTTCCCTGCTCCTTCGGTAGATATTATGCTGTATAATGTGCTGCATGCACCCATTTTGTCATCGCTTTGGGTCATCCTTGCTCACAATTGGTTATTTATTCAGGGGCCTTTGAAATTATTGAGTTGACACATCTGTCAGACGGCAAAAGCAGAAATGCTAAAAGGTCACTTGGAGGGAAACCAGCTGCTCCAGACAAACCTTTCTGCCTTCAAATAGCACAATCATTACTGCCTAACAGATGGTGCCTTTGCTTTCATTTCTGTTTTTCTCCTTCACTTCAGGTATTCAGATACAGTACCTCATTGCCAGGTCAACATAGGCCTCCTTGTAATTACCCACACAATAGGCATCTTGCTGCTTAAGAATAACAGCTCCATTTTCTCTAAATAGAGAACCTGTTTCCCCATAGATATGAGATAGAGAAAACACGCCGAAAACTTTCCTATTAATAGATTAGTTTTGACAGCAATAAGTGCATTTTTATTACTCTTGTTTCTGCCATTATGTTGTAAAACATACACTCTCTGCAGGTCTTATAATGGACGAGTCCTAGGAGGAGGCTGGAGGCCGGGGTGTGGAGAGATCTATTCTTTAGGAGTCAAGGAGGCACATCATCCAGAAATAGTATTATCACATATCATATCTGTTTGGTTTGTCCTCAGATAAAGGGCTTGTTCACATGACGTTTTTGTGATCCGTTTTACGGATCCGCAAAACGGATCTAACAATTGTCAGTGTGATTAACATTGCTTTCAATGGCAAAAGCGCATCGCTGTTCACATGAGTGATCGCCAATGCGCTTTTCGCAATCCGCTTTTCGGATCCGTTTTAAGAATTGAGGGCTTGTTCACACGACGTTTTGGATCCATTTTGGATGCGTTTTACGGATCCGTTTTTAACCTGCGAAAATTGGATGCAAACTGCATCCAAAAAAGCGGATCCACAAAAAGCAACAGCTGATCCTTTTTTGGATGCGTATTGGATGCATTTTGCATGCGTTTTACGGATCCGTTTTTTTGGATCAGTTTTTTCAATGCTTTATTTAAATCAACCTATCAAACTGCAATTTAAATATAATATAACCTATCAATGACCAAGATAAAACCCTTTTTTTTACCTAGTGTCAATCAACTGTACACACACCTATGATTTTAGAACCCGCCCCCACCCCCCCCATTTTTTTTTTTTTTTAAATCAACAAATAGTTTTCAAACTCAGAGACCCGACGTCCATGTGCATCCGGTGGTATGCTGGGGGCTGTGGGACTGACATTATCCCCCTCTCCTTTACCCATGTAGAATGAAGGCATTTTCCAATAGCACATTGCATCAGAAAAATTATCCCTCCCATTAAAATGATACAAAATATAACCCAAACATAATATTCAAAATTTTTATTTAATTTAAATCCAATGGTTTTAACGGATGCGTTTTTGGCATCGAAAGTGGATCCAAAACGCACCCAAATGTATGCTGCGTTTTTGGATCCGCTTTCGGGATGCCAAAAGCGCACTACATTATTTCCTATGGGGATTTCTCTTGCGTAAAACGCAAGAAGAATTGACATGTCAATTCTTAAAACGGATCCGAAAAGGGGGATCGCGAAAAGCGGATCGGCGACCCACTCGTGTGACAGCGATGCGCTTTTGGCCTTGAAAGCACTGTTAACCACACTGACAATTGTTAGATCCGTTTTGCGGATCCGTAAAACGGATCACAAAAACGTTGTGTGAACAAGCCCTGACATGTCAATTCTTCTTGCGTTTTACGCAAGAGAAATCCCCAAAGTCAACTCTTGTGGTCTCTATTGAGCTATGGAAGCCCTATGGATACATTTATTTTTACATCGGGAGCTGTTTCCAGTGTACATGCTAAGTATGGAACACTAAGGTGATCTATACCCCCATTATGCTTGTCTTTCTATTGAAATAACAATGTATACTCTACGATGCGGTGGAGTTAGGAGATACAGCTGTTAGTCAAACAAGCTGCACACATCAGGTAGAAGATCTGGTATCTGTATTTTCAGGAGGTGTTTCATCTATATATTTTGTGTCCTAAACAGGATGGGATTCCAGCAGAGATTCCTCTTCCAGCGGAAATGTGCAAATAGCTTTTCTTTTGGCGGTGCTAGAGAGACAGTATTCTTTTGTCTTGAGGAGCATTATGGTGAACAGGCTTGGCCTGGCCCACGTATGAGCAGGAGAAATCCCTGGTGGGTCTCTAGGTATTGCAGCCTTCTGTGTATCGTGGGCCCATGAGTATGGCAGGCCTGGGGCTGCTCTCAATGAGAAAGGAAGAGAAAGAGAGGCAGAAAGCAAGAGGAAGAATGTAACAATCATACGTAGTATGTGCAGTCATGTACAGAAGCTGGGTCCCAAGAATCAACACTACTGGTAGGTCCCAAGAATTACCTCCGATATTCAGCCCCAAGAATCAATTCCACTGCTGGCCAGAATAATCAACTCCATTGGTGGCCCCCAAGAATTAACTTCAATAGTGGGCTCCAATAATCATCTCCACTGGTGGGCCCTAAGAATCAACTCCAATGGTGGGCCCCAATAATTAACTCCACTGGTGGACCCTAAGAATCAACTCCAATGGTGGGCTCCAATAATCAGCTCCACTGGTGGGCCCTAAGAATCAACTCCAATGGTGGGCCCCAATAATCAGCTCCAGTGGTGGGCCCTAAGAATCAACTCCAATAGTGGGCTCCAATAATCAGCTCCAGTGGTGGGCCCTAAGGATCAACTCCAATCGTGGGCCCCAATAATCAGCTCCACTGGTGGGCCCTAAGGATCAACTCCAATGGTGGGCCCCAATAATCAGCTCCACTGGTGGGCCCTAAGGATCAACTCCAATGGTGGGTCGAAATAATCAGCTCCACTAGTGGGCCCTAAGAATCAACTCTCATGGCGGGCCCCGGCACCCAGACTGACACTCAGGGTTAATGCGCATAGTATAAATTTGCTGCAAATTTTCTATGGGTGGGCCCTAAGAATCAACTCCAGTGGTGGGCTCCGATAATCAGCTCCACTGGTGGGCCCTAAGGATCAACTCCACTGGTGGGCCCCAATAATCAGCTCCTGTGGGGGGCCCTACGGCTCAACTCCATTGGGGGGCCCCAATAATCAGCTCTACTAGTGGTCCCTAAGAATCAATTCCAATAGTGGGCCCCAATAATCAACTCCACTGGTGGGCCCCAATAATCAGCTCCGCTGGTGGGCCCCAATAATCAGCTCCGCTAGTGGGCCCTAAGAATCAACTCCAATGGTGGGTCCCAATAATCAGCTCCACTGGTGGGCCCTAAGAATCAACTCCCATGGTGGGCCCCAGGCACCCAGTCTGACACTCAGGGTTAATGCGCATAGTATAAATTTGCTGCAAATTTTCTGTGTAGCTTTGCGCCATGTGGATGGAAATTTTCAGTGCAGAAATTGGCCTTTGGTGTAGATTTTTCAGTTTGCAGTCTGTCAATTTCTATTGTGGATGTACTACAGATTTTACTTTGTTGAACTGAATGGCATAAAATGTGCACCAAAATTCACATGATCTGTTGTAGATATTTACGTGCAGATTTACCTGAAGATTTGCTGTGGCAACTCAACCCTTATTTTGCTTATCTTTTTCCACACCTTACCCAGACAATGCAAATGTCTGCAAAGACAATCAGTACTATCCAATAATGTTGGCATGCTCCACTTGCTTACTATAAATTTGCAGACCATAACCTAGCCCCATTCACACAAACTTTTCATGTCTTACACGGTCATATTTTTAAATTTACAACTGAAAGGATACCTACTCCTCATGGCAGTGTCGGACTGGGGGGGTCTGGGGCCCACAGGGGAGTTGATCTTGGGGGCCCACCCTACAGCTACTGTACATGAAAATATTACCGACCTCTCAGACATAAATTTTTACCACATAATACAGTGTGCAAAAAAAGAACTCTATTGTGTAGTACAATACCAAGTGAGTCATATTTGTCTATCTCACACATCTGTCTTTCTCACACATATGTCAGTCTAACATATCATAGACACAGGGCTAAGTAGCTCCATCCATATCCTCCTCCTGCGCCCACATACAATATCCCCTCCACGTTTCCCTTGGTCTCGCACCTCATCACCTTCTAAAATAAAGACCAGCAAGAAAATAAAAGTGAAACTTCTACAACAGGGTCAGGTGTTCCCTCACTTTTACAATCAGGGACACGTGTACGTTGCCACTATACCTGGCACTATACTCGTGCCGATATAACCTACAACACCACCATATGGAGACCACATAGTGGTCTGACACCAGCTCGGGTCACATCACATTACAGTGAATACAGCACTGATCCAGTATAGCAGTAAAATAACCTCTGACATCCAGCGACTCACAGGAGACACATCTCTGATGAGTCATTCTCTTCTCTCATGAGTGGTTCTTTTTCCTTTTTCCTTTTTCTTCTCCATCCGTTCCACACCGCCATGATGATTTGTCCCGGCCACAACTATCCTGAGAAAAATTTCACACAAATATTAGAATCCTTACTTTCCCAGCATCTCTTTACCCATTTCCCAAACCCCTGTTTCAATATTCCCAGGGGTGGGAGAGCAAGCACTACTAGAGGCTGTAACAAGGGGGTTGGGGGGGGGGAGAAATTCTAATCTTGTAGATAAGCAGGCCAAAAGTTAGGAAGTGTAGGGTACAGTTAGGTTGGTGGAAACCCAGTTAGGTAGGCTGTAGGTAGGTGTTGGTGAGTCCCAGTTAGTTAGGCTGTAGGTAGGTGGTTGCTCCCAGTTAGGTAAGCTGTAGGTAGTTATGGCCCTTTAGGTAGTATATGCAAGCAGTTAGGGACCCATTTGGTAGAACAGGAGGGCTAAGGCCTCCTTTAGGTAGAAATACAGGAGTAAGGGCTTCCTTTAGGTAGTATAAAAGGGCAGTTGGGCTTTCCTTTAAGTAGTATACAGGCAGTTAGTCCTTCCCTTTAAGTAGTATACAGGCAGCTAAGCCCTCCTTTTACGTAGTATACAGGCAGTAAGGGCTTCCCTTTAGGTAGTATACAGACATTTAGGGCCTCCCTTAGGTAGAAAACAGACAGTTAGGGCTTCCCCTTAGGTAGTTTACAGACAGTTAGGGTTTCCCTTAGGTAGTTAAGACGTTAGGGCCTCCTTTAGGTGATAAGACAGGGGATAGAGGCAGTAGGGGCAACCTTTTGGTAGTATACAGGCAGTTAGGGGCTCCTTAGGTAGTATTTGACAGTAAAGGGGATCTTTTAGGTAGTATACAGGCAGTTAGGGACCTTTAGGTAAAAATACAGGTAAATTAGGGGGCTCCTTAGTAGTATGCAGGGAAATCAGGGCCCTTTACGTAGTGTGAGGTAGTTAGGGCCCCTTTAGCTAAATTTGCTGGTAGTTAGGGGGGCCCTTAGTTTGTAGGTACTTAGGGCCAGCTTTAGCTAGTTTGCAGGTGGTTAGGGCCCCCTTTAGCTAGTTTGCAGGTAGTTAGGGACCCCTTTAGTTTGTAGGTAGTTAGGGCCAGGGTTTAGGGCAGTAGTTGCAGGTAGTTAGGGCCCCTTAGCTAGTTGCAGGTAGTTAGGGCCCCTTTAGTTTGAGGTACTTAGGGCCAGCTTAGCTATTTGCAGTGGCTAGGGCCCCTTTTAGCAGTTGCAGGTGGCTAGGCCCTTTAGCTAGTTTGAAAGGGAGTTAGGGTCCCCTTAGTTTGTAGGGGAGGGTTTTTGGGAGCTTTAGCTAGTTTGTAGGTAGTTAGGGGCCCCTTTGTTTGGTAGGTACTTTGGGCAAACTTTAGCTAGTTTGCAGGTAGTTAGGGTCCCCTTTAGTTTGTAGGTAGTTTGGGCCAGCTTTAGCTAGTTTGCAGGTAGTTAGGGCCCCCTTTAGTTTGTAGGTACTTAGGGCCAGCTTTAGCTAGTTTGCAGGTAGTTAGGGCCCCCTTTAGCTAGTTTGCAGGTAGTTAGGGTCCCCTTTAGTTTGTAGGTAGTTAGGGGCCCCTTTAGTTTGCAGGTAGTTAGGGCCCCTTTAGTTTGTGGTAGTTAGGGCAGCTTTAGCTAGGGTTTTCAGGTAGTAGGGTCCCTTTAGTTTGTAGGTAGTTTGGGGCCTGCTTTAGCTAGCGTGTAGGTAGTTAGGGCCCCCTTTAGCTTGCAGGTAGTAAGGGCTCCCTTTAGCTAGTTTGCATCATGGACAGACCCACCAAACGTAGACCCCTGTGCAGAAACAGTATATGGGTCCTTTGTTGTCTAATAGCTTCTCATACCCTTTTCTTTCAAAAAGTTAGGGTTTTGGGGTTTGGTGAAATTCGGTTGAAAATAAAAAAACTTGAATTTTTTTAAATTAATAAATGAGGGCCCTCTTTTTATCTTTAGAATTCAATGTTCAACCCCTGTTCAAGTTCAGGACTTTGGCACAATTAGCTTCTCTAAAAAAGGGAAATTTTAAAGGCACATTCACAACAGGGTTTGATCGTTTCCATGCATTTAGGAGATCAATTGAATTGGAATTTAAACTGTCCCCTCGATGTGTTTATATTTGACATCAGGGACCCCAGTACAACATCTTACAATTGATCAACACACCTCGCCATTGCTAGGCTTCAAGCATGATGCTCTCAGACGGAAGTGGCCACTGAGCTTAGAGTGTCACTGAGTGTCATCAGCAGGTTGCATCAGAAATACAGAGAGACTGGAAGAGTCACAGGTAGGCAAAGATGTGGACGTCCTTTGGCTACATCACAACAGCAGACCGCTTCATTGTAAACAATGCCCTGATGAACCAGATGATGAATGCTGCACAACTAGGTACATTTATGGGAGGTGAGAGGCAACCAAGTGTCACATCAGACCATTCGTAATCCCCAAAGTTATTGGCTGAGAATGGAGAGCAGGTTGTGTTTATACATGACTCCCATTCTGTTCTATGGGAGTCCTGAGTACAGGCGAACACATTGCTCCATTGTACTAGGAATTCCCATAGAACAAAATGGATAGTTGTGCACAAGTGCAACCTATTAGATTTTGATGGCATATCTTTTAATATGCCATCAAATCTACGGTGGAAACATCCTTTTAACTTACCATTCCATGGCACACACTAATCAGTGGTGTTGCCAGTACAGTGTCACTTCTGGCGAAACATATAGGGCGACATGTATGAAATTTGGCGTTAACACGTCAAATTTCATGCGCCTAACAGTGTAGAATGCGTCTAATCAAAGAACCCCCCTTGAAATGGTATACCGTTCCAGCTGTAATCCAAGCCCAAAACTCAAATATTTTCTAGTGCGCTCACTGATGATGGACTTTACATTGGATGTTGTGCCAAAAGTGATGCTGTTAAGTTAACCCCTAAGACTCTGTACAAATAACCAAAACCTCAACCAAGGGTTAGAGTTACAGGTAGAGATATTGTTAGAAAAAAAATCACAAACCTGAATTTTGTTTTCACACGTTTGGTTGAATAGGTGAACACTAGCCTATATAAGCAGTTGCGATTAGTACAACACAAAAGTATGTATTTTACTTCAAATTTAAAGCTTTCTGTTATGTCATGAAACATCATATTTAATTTTTTTTTTATTCTTTGCAGTAAATGTGTTTTATGAATCTCACACAGGACAAAAAGTAGTAGTGTTTTTTTGTATAATTTAGAAATAGACACAAACCGGCGGATACATCATATCTATAGTACAACTGACACATCTTGCAGTAATATCTAGTAATATTCCTCTCCTTGTGTCCTGTTGTGTATTGTAAATGATGTAACGGGCATTCTGGGTGTATTACATGTGAACAGATGATGCACATAATGTAGTATACAATGATTTAGCTTTCTGGGAAAATCTAAGGTCTTGAATCTTTTCCAGCAAATCCCTCAGAGATGTAAACATATTTCACATACACGAGTCAATTGTAAAAACGATGATGCCCCCTTGTTTGTAAAGAAGCTCAACAGCTGTTGTGAGTCATTAGCCCCCTTTGGACAGACAAACTACATTTAAATCTGTCTAACCTAACCACAGTCTGTGATTGAGCCATGATTTCATTTAGCATTTACTAGAGGTCTAATGTTAATTGAACCCTGTACATTTGTCCACTTTTCAAAGTAATGTGTGGATTTTTCACATAAATGATACCTTGAAGCACAGATACACTGTACATGTATACACATCACAGATGCAGCAGAATTGTAACAGTGCAAAGTGCATAATAGTTGTTGTCTTTGGCATACATATATGGCCTTGATCTATTACACATGAGCGTCACAATATTAATAATGGGTAAAATAATGTATATATACCACACACTTAGGGGAAAAAAATGAAAACACAGTTGAAAATTATTGATTGGTAGTGTTTAATCAAAGCTCAAACCCCGTTAGTTTTCATAGTTACATAGTTGTACGGTTAAAGAGCACGTGTCCCTCAAGTTCAACCAAGTGTGCGGAAAATGTGGGTGAAGGAGAGAGACAAGGACTTTAAGCCCAGGGCCTCACCCCTTTGGGTTTAAAGCCTGGAACCCACAAGGCAAGAACCAGTCTGCTCAGACCCCATCTCTGACGCCAGAGCCTCCACCAGCCAGGATCCAGAATTTTACACAGCTACGTACGTATTCATATTCTTTAGTTCCAGGTAGTTATCTAACCTTTCTGAACTCTTACAGTTCCCGCTGTGACCAGCTCCTAGGGGCTATTCCACAGATTTACAGTTCTTACGTGAAAACGCTCTTTCTCTGGAGATTGAATCTTTTTTCTTAGTTAAGGAATGCCCCTTGTCTTTGAGGGGGCTTTCACTCGAATAATTTTTTTTCCCAAAAACTTTTTTAGGGAACTTTATATATTTATATAAAATTATCATGTCCCCACAGAAGCCGTCTTTTCTCAAGACCAATAGTTAATTCTACAACCTCTTTCCCCATAACTAAGATGCTCCATTCCCCTTAACTAAGATGCTCCATTCCCCTTATAAGTTTGGTTGACACTGGTTCAACCAAACTTGCAAAGAAATTTGGGTTTTGGAGTTCCTGAACCTTTAATTATTTTACTTTGACCCTAATGATAACTGTAACCTAAAGTTAGGGTTAGCTTTTATTTACTGGTTTATAAGGATTAACTTGCCGCTCCGTGACAATTCGGGTCCGGCAGCACTCTTGGTCTGACATCACATTCGGTTTCCTTAATATGATGTCAGGCCAGAAGTGGCCTTACCAGACTGAAGGCTCTACCAGTGAAAACCCTTAAACCCAAATTTGAGTCACAGTTGTGGTCAATCATTTGGTGATTTATGCTAAAAATTATTGGGGCCGAGTCAAATCAAATCACTTGGATTTGAATCACATTTGACCTTGACCAAAATCCAAAGCACAACACAAGTGGTGATAACACATCTTATTGTCTCTTCTCTAGTCAACTGTCAAGACTGACAGTTTTACATAAGGCATAGGGGTCTGAGTTATCAATGTGAGATGGGACCTCATCACCTTCTGTCAAGGAACTGAAACAGCAGCAGCAGAAGAAATAATTGAAGGTATGGATAATGGTACCATATGACAGAGAACCCACATAGTAGTGCTAGATAGAAGAATGCCACCAACTTGTTTACAACAAAACGCAATGCTCCTGTACCTGAATGGGCTTCCTTGATCTGTAGGCCCCATAGTGGCTGCTACAGCTGTAGTTCCAACCATGGATACAGTGCTATAAATGCATAGGTTAACGGTTCTCAACTCTATACCAGCAACATATTGTTCAGTAACCTGCACCTATGGCATGCAGTTTTCTACTCTTCTCAGTATTTTGTTAAAATAGTGGAGTATATATATATATATATGGAGAGATTAGAAAATGAGGTGCATAGCACCAATTCTAAAGTATGGATATGTGATCTAATTTGTATTGGTAATTTTTGTACATGTACAAATAATGGAACATTTTATTATTCTCTCTCTTTGGTACTTAATAAAAATATGTTGAATACTATAAATGCATACTTGACAACTTTTGAAAATGGCCTTTGGGGATTTTCTGAGATGCAGCATGCTATGCACTGTGCTCCAAATTTGCATAAACCACACCCAATTTTACATATCACACCCACTTTCACAACAATGACACACCCACTTTGTGCAAATGTGTAACAGATCTGAAGAAAACCTGATTGGGGATGTGGCGTCACCCAGATTTCCTGGACATTGCATAGCCTATCCAGGAACTTGGATCTGTGAAGTTTCCTGATGATGCACATGCTCAGCTAGTCCCTGCACCTGCTTAGCCAGACACTGCATCTGATCAACCACCATCTGGAGTCAATCCAAGTGTACAGCCAGTTATTCTGTGTTACGGCAGGAGTAGTGGATCCACTGGACCACCGCAAGCGATGGTAATGGCCACGCCAGGGAGCGGGGTCTAAGTAGGTCCCGGCTTTCACCAGAGTCCGCCGCAAGGCAGGATGTACTTGCTACGGTGGGAGTCCTACCGGGTCGCTACCCCTGACGTGACGGGCTTGCGATGGCGGCTGAGGTGCAGTGTGGTACCAAATCGAGAGACACAACTCGTAGTCTGGGACAAGCAGGCAGGTCAGAGGTTCGTGGTCAGAGGACGTAGCGGTAGGTTGGAAACACGGATAAGTCAGGAACGCACTAGGAACGCTTTCTCTACGGTACTGGGCACACATAGATCCGGCGAGGAAGTGCCGGGGGTGATACTGTTATATAGGGTCAGCGGCCGGCAATTAGCCAATTACCTGCACGCTGTCCCTTTAAATCTGTAAGAGCTGCCGCGCGCACGCTCTAGAGGGTGGTAGCGCGCACAGCAGCCAGCCGAGAGAAGTGAGGAGACTGGAGCGCGGCTAGGAAAGTTCTCGTTCCCGGGGTAGCGAGTGCGGCCGCGGCTCGACGTACGGACCGCGGCGTCACTCGTCCCCGAAGCATGGGGGACAGAGGGGACACGGGTGTGCCCGCAGCCCGAGCTGCATGCTGCGGGGCCAGCCGTGACATTCTGTAACAGTTTATGGCTTGGTTCAAATTTGTTTTGGAGGATGTTCGGAACCTCCTTCACAGAGTTGCAAACTGACCCGTTTTACAATGGACACCAGCGGCACTAAATGGACCCCATTGACTACAATGAGTCTCTTGGGTTTCTGCCATGATGTCTGCCATGTTCTGTCATCCCCGACAGGATTTGCGAGGGAGGTTATGAATGAACCAGGCCTAAAGGTTGCCTCCCAAGCTCAGTCGGGCTTGACATAGGCTGCTACGTTTCGCAAACTCTAAGAAATTGAAGGTTTTCAGTGTGTAGGGACATATCCAAGGGAAATGGTAAAACCACTATTAATATTTCTTCCAGAAGGAGTAACAGAGGACTAGCACAATACAGAATTATAAGAGTTACCCACAAGAGATACCCTCTAGTGCTATAAGAAAAAAAATATATAAATGTATATTTGTATGTGATCAAGTCACAGATACTCTGTGAATTGTCAATAGAAAATTGAAATTTCCATTTCTTTATGTACCTGCACAGCTGAGCGGTAACACGGCCCTCACTACATGTTAACCCACATATTATGGTCTCATCAGCCCAGAGCTCTACGTTGCTGGCATAATGGACGTACAGAATCATTAATCTTCACTAGCCAGGCGAGTTGCTCTATAAAAGATTTATTACAATTAGCAGTTCAGTGGAGCACAGGTGTGTTTCCCTGTATTTATGGTGCAGAAATGCATGTGTGGACATACATTTATGCTTGCTTTTAATGTGTGCATTTAATTATTATCCTCCATAATCTCTGTAGGTGGAATCGTTTGTCTATGAGTAAACAGCAGTTATCCAATCTGTTACAGTGGACCTGCCATCCAAAGGTGGTGTCTCTGTATCTATTAAGATATTGTGTTTGTATACAGCGTAAAATTTCAAAAGTGTTATAGTAAAATCAATGTTATTAGCCATGGAAATAGCGAGAGATGTGGGACCCCAAATTACTACCCTACTAACTTCACCAATTAATTGAACTGTAAATAAATTGATGGCAAGCGTGTAATTAACATTGGGGTGTGTTAATTGCTATGAGCAATTTATCAACAAGCATTTGGGAAAGAAACAAATCATACAAGCTCCAGCAGGTTTACGCTAATTGTCATGTTGAAAAACAAATACGATTTTGAGGGCATTTTTTATTTAACCCTTAAAGAGACTGGCAATTAGTTCTACCATTGGGTGTCTCTATTGTCAGTGTGTAATACCAACGAATCGTGGGCTGATGGGAAGAGTTAGCTCAGGCCATTTTGATCAGTGTGCTTCAGATTCTTGAGAGTGGAACTAAAAAGGCTAAACAGGTTCTTTGTCTAAAAAAAAGTTTGTCAATTTTTTTTTATAAACCCCCTCCCCCACTTTTATCACTTATGAATGGTTTTTAAGATCTCTGCTGTCATTCAATAGCAATCTTCATTTGTTAACTTCTAAGGGCTAAAGTTCGGTCTATAGAATTTTTTTGGATTTGCCTCAAGCAGAGGACCCCTCACTATGACATAGTTCATAGATGATTTTACCTAGTAGAAGGTTGATCCTTCATAACTCATCGACAATTCATTCTAGTGCAAGATGAGTCTACATAGTTCACAGATAATGCAATCTACTGCAACATTTGATCCTACATAGTTCATAAAGGATTTGATCTATTTCAAGATTTGATCCCACATAGTTCATAGATCATTCAATTTAGCGCAAAATTAGATGCTACATACTTGGTAGCTGAGTTGATAGTAGAAGTGGGGGTGGTCATATAGTAAAATTTGTAGTTTATAATATTATTCCATGTATGTGATTTACATGCAGTGTATATCTGTTATACAGGTAGTCCCCAAATTGCACCGTTCCGACTTACATCTGTCCCCTAGTTACAAACGGAAACTTATGGGGCATGCCGGCACTTGTAGATCCATGTTCCACAGCAGAGAGTAGCTGTGAAACGAGAAGTTCCAGCATGCCACAGCAGCACATGAGGTGAAAATGAGGTTAATTCTTCTTAACAGGGGCACAGACAGAAAAAAATATGTAAAAACCCTTCCCTGCACTATCCAAGACTAAAAAAAAAAACTTTTGCGCTATAGTTATATTTAATAAATATACCTGTTACAACTTACACACAAATTCAACTTAAGAACAAATCTACAGTCCCTATCCTGTTTGTAACCCGGGGACTGCCTGTACATATAAATATTGGATCAGCCGTTTTAGAAATTTTTGGTAGATCATAAACAAATTAGCAGATGTCCTAATAGGACACATTTATCTCATAGGTAGGTTCCCACCTCAGATGTTTCTGTAAGTCTCCAAAAGTATGATGAAGGGAGCCAAGCCATACTGTGGACAGCTCCCAGCTACTCCTCCTTGTAGTGAGTACCACTGGATGGCTTGTATTTGGGAATCTTAACTTTCCCAATAGGTAGGGTTCCAGAAGTTAGATTATACATTTGTGATGTAACATGTGGATGTCTTTATGACATAATAAATCATAAAATTAATTAACCTATTATCAATATTTGACAGAAATTATAATGTTGGGATGGGAGTATGGAGTGGACTGGCTGTCGCAAAAGCTGAGATCTGGCTGTACAATTACTTAGATGTTGCAGTCAGCATGATTGTGGCATTTAAAGAGAACCTATCACATAGATTATGCCCCTCTTGCTGAGGACAGCACAAGCCAGTGTTAGACCTGCTGTTTCCATCGCTGTGTCCCTTATTCCTCAAGATGCTGTAGTTTTTGAGTATTTAGTGCTCAAATCTGCCAGCCAGATTTTCAGCCAGAAAAGAGTCAGAGTCAGTTTATTTTAACCCCCGCCCACCTGAGGTTAGCCCCACCCACCTCAACTGATAAACCTATTACTTTCAATAGGTAGAAGCATGTGAATGAATGTCAAGTGGGCGTGGCTAGCCTTTGGTGGGTGGGGCTAACACCTACTCATGAAAAAGATTTGAGCGTTAAATGCTCTAAAACTCCAGCATCTTACAGAATAAGAGACATAGTGCTGGAAACAGCAGGTCTGTCACTAGCTTGTGCTGTCCTCAGCAAGGGGGGGGGGATAATCTATGTGACAGGTTCCTTTTAAGCCAGTATACAGGGCTAACCTCCGCTGTCACCTGATTACCCACTTATGGTCAATGGATATTGCAGCTGGAGGATGAATGAGGCCCCTAAGTCTGCCATCTTACTGCATGATGATTGAGCAGTCATTGCTTGCTATGTATAGCAATTGCAGTGTAGTGTAAAAGTGATCACACCACATAGTGGTCAAGGTCCTTTGAGGAGGGTAGGACTAAAATAAAGAAGAAAAAGGTTATAGAAAAAGTGCTAAAACTTCAAAATCTTTTTTCCCCATTATTTACATCAATATAAATATTTACACACTAGTAAATACCCTGTCCCAGGATGATGACTGCAATAGAAAATGCAGAGCAGAGATCTTGTCCCAGATCGACTGTACTCTGTATGTAAATATTCATCCACTTCACTGCTGAGGACAAGGCACAGTGGTGTGAGTTTTGATGCGGCAGCTTCCTTCTCTAACTCTTACCTTAGCCTTTTAACGCTTTAGATGTTGCAGTAATGCTACCACAGCATCTAAGGGACTTAAAAATGGTGCCTGATTAGCCTCCATTGTGATGAGATTGTGGAGTGCTGATTGGTTATCAGTGCAGCCGAGACCCTAATGAAGACCTCCATGGCTGTCACCTTACTTAGGCAAACATTATAGTAGAGCCATTACTGTACATTGTTCTGTAATATATTACTATTGCAGAAGAGTGTACAAGTATTCGCAGAAACGTAATAATTAACCCAATACTAAAATATAACCTTTATTAATACATCAATAAAATAATATTGCTACAAACTTGCTACAAAAAAAAAACAACGTAGCCAGTTGGATGGCATTAAAAATGTCACGCCAAATGAAATGAAAGCTCTTCTAAGTCTGACTCCAACCTAATTATTAAACCTTCAGACAAAGGGGGCAATGTTGTGTTAATGAATCATAAACAATATACCACCATGTGTCTCAAATTATTAGATGATCGTTCTAATTATGCCATTCTGTCTAAGGATCCCACTGAGGTATATCTTAGAGAATTAGAGGAAATCGTGATACAGGTTTATTATCAAAAGATGAGTCTCGTTTCCTTATACCATCTAATCCACAGATAGCCATGTTCTATGTACTCCCGAAATCCATAAGGGTATCACCCCCCTTAAAGGACGTCCAATAGTGTCTGGAGTGGGATCTTTAACTCAGAATGTAGGAATTTACTTGACAAAATTTTAAGCGAATTTGTGACATCTCTTCCTTCCTACCTAAGAGACACCTCTGATTTATTAAAAAAGCTAGAGGGAATCTCAGTGGACAGTAATGGGCTCCTAGCCACAGTGGATGTGGAGGCCCTTTATAGCAGCATTCCACACCACTGGGGCTTCAAGGCAGTGGAATCTTTTTTGCAGATGCGGGGCAGCCAACATCAGCCACATAATCTGCTTGTCTTACAGCTATTTACGCTCACCCACAACTTCTGTCTCTTCGGGCCCAGGATCTTCCACCAGCTCAGGGGCACGGCTATGGGGAGCCCTTGTGCTCCCTCGTATGCCAATCTGTTCCTGGGCTGGTGGGAGAGAACTCTGGTGTTCGGAGAGGAACTTGAATCCATTACATCTAACATATTGTTGTGGGTGAGGTTTATCGATGACGTGGTCGTATTGTGGCAGGGTACGAGCACGTCGTTTGGCTCATTTATAGGGGCCCTCAATAACAGTGAAATAGGTCTAAGGTTCACATTTGAGATTCAGAATTCAGTAATTTCATTCCTGGACCTAGAAATCTTTAAAGGGGTTGTCTCGCTACAATGATTGGGTTTTAACTAAAAGATCTTTAAAAAACAAGCAGCTTTGCAATATATGTTCATTACAAATGTCCTACTGATTTTGAGTAAGCCCTGTTAGTAGTACTACATCAGCTTCTAAAATCTCTGTAGCAGCCGACCTGTTGATCCTTATCTCACTGGCTGTCAGGTCTAAGTGACTCATCACCTTCTGAAAACAGGTCTGAGCAGAGAGCCCCTCCTGCACAGAATGCTTCTGTAGTGGCGGGAGGGGGGAGGGAGGACTCTGGCTTCTGGATTAACCCTGTGTGTGCCTGCTTCCTCCTGCTCTCTACACAGATTGAGCAGAGATGAGGCTGATCAATAGATGTGACAGCAGTGACCCCGGGTGTTACTATAATCATGATGTGTCTGTGGAGCTGTAACTATAGTAATACTATACAGATCAGGGAGGCTTGTGAACAGTTCATGCTCTGCTGTACTATTGACACATCCTGAGTAACACTTCACAGCTTTCCCCGTGGGCTGTTCTGACAGGGTCCCGTTTGTTGTGGAGTTGTGGAGATATGTAAGCCCAAGCAGAGGGTTATAGGAACTACTTGCATCCCTCTGTTCTGCTATTAGCAATCACAGACCTCTCCACACTCATAGATCAGCCCTAATACAGCTGATCTAGATGCCTGCAGAAGATCTAGGCAGGCACACACAGGGTTAACTCTGGCAGCAATCCCCTTGCCCCCCCCTGCTGTATAGAAGTTACAGAGGAGAGCTGCCTGTGTGCTGAGGGGTGGGGGGAAGAGGGAGGAGAAGAGGCAGAGAAGAAGCACGCCCCTCAATTCAAAAATCCTTTGCTTCTAAAAACCAGATGTGGGCTGAAAGCTTGTAATGAGACAACTCCTTTAAGGACTCATTGGGATGTTTACAAACAGTAACGTTCCGGAAGGAAACGGCTACTAAAAGCCTGCTAAGATGGGAGAGTCATCATCCTATAAAATTAAAAGAAGGGATCCCTAAGGGCCAATACCTTCGTGTAAGGCGTAATTGTTCCAGAATTGAGGACTATTATAGGCAAGCAGATGATATAATAGATCGGTTTATGGCTAGAGGCTACCCTATGGAAGTACTTAAACCTGCTTTTAAAAATGCTCTAGAAAAAGGTCGTACCATGCTCCTACACGGGAAACAAATGGAAGTTGGTTCGGATGAACCAGTACCGAGGATTATAGGTACATTTGATAATAGAAGCAGAGAAGTAAAAAAAATCATTACCAAATACTGGGATATTTTACGATCAGATAAGGATTTGGAGTCGGTCTTACCATCTAGACCGCTTATTACCTATAGGAAAGGGAGATCGATCTGAGATAGGATTGTCCACAGTCATTATGTATCACCAAAGAAGGAGGATTCATGGCTAAGTAGGAAGCCATTAGGGATGTATAAATGTGGTAAATGTGTTGTTTGCCCCTTTATATTAAAACGAAGGAATTTAAGATCTCTGTCACAGGACAATCATTTGTGTTGCGTGATTTCATAAATTGTCAAACCAAAGGTGTGGTATATTTATGCACATGTCATTGCCAGAAACAATACGTGGGAAAAACTATTAGACAACTCAAGGTTAGTGTAGGTGAACATCTGGGGGATATTAAACACCATCGGGATACCCCACTCGCTAGGCATATCTGGGATGAACATGGTGGCATTTACGCGGGTATAACATTTACAGGTATGGAGAAAATTAATCTAACTTTAAGAAAGGAGGATTTGGATAAACGGCTAGTGCAGAAGGAGACCGAATGGTCATATAGGCTCAAAACGTTACAACCTAGAGGACTTAATGAGATGTTGTATTTTGGTTGTTTTATATATAAAAAAAAAAAAAATTTCGGTGTTGTTTAATAGCTAGGTCTATTAGGGCGAGATGGTCCAGTGACCAGTTGGTTGTCTAAGTATCATCATTGTTTGACTATTTAGGATTAATACAATATATTCTTGTCCCTTTTGACTACCCCAGTGGATGTTTTAGTATGTATCTCCAGACACTGGTAGTTTTATATATCTTTCATCTATTGGTAATATACTCCTTAAATTATTTTTTTCTTTTTTTGTATTGCTGGGAGTTAACATTATTGTTTCCCCATCATATTTAAAAAAATTCTCTAATATCCAACTTTTATGCATCTGTTGGTATCTACCATAGATGTTTCTTAATAATTAAGAGATCTATTTAGGCTTTATTTAAGCCCTTGTAGTTGTAGGTACCTATATTTACGGAGTATGCCTGCGCGAGTGTATGGATGGTGATAGAATCTAATGCACATGCGCGGATCTTGCGGAGTTAATAAATAGTTGATCCATAGTTATCTCTGCGCGGGCGCGGATGGACTGACGGTGATCGGGTCCATCGCGCATGCGCGGGTTTTTGGTTGTTCTCGTGGAGATGACAAACAGCCGACCCGTAGATTTGCGCATGCGCGAAGTTATGTAGATCTCACGGGAACTGCGTCACTGCTGCTCCGACACGTACCAGGTAATGTATCTTGCTCTTTATGGGCAATAACATATAGATACCGAATGATAGGTATCTACCATTAATATTATTGAAGTTGGGTTAGTGTTTTGGTGTGAGACTTTGTCTATTTTTTTGGCATGGCTAGTTCGTCATCACCATCATCATACATGCCCCTTATGGGCTTGTACAAACAATGCGCACCTTTTTAAATATTGGTAATGGAATGGTCTATTAGGGACAACATCTTTTCCCTGGCAGCCAGTGTTTATCTCGGATCTGGCATCTATAGATCCTCTATGGCTTATCCCCTGATGAACCCTCATAAATTTCGGAGGGAGAAACGTGTCAGGTAATGGAATTAAGGACAGTAAGATTTTTCTTTGTATTATGATATATTGACTATTGCTGTCTGTTTGTTTTGTCCTTGGAGAGGGGTTTTATTTGTCCTTTAGTATAGTGATAATATAGGGTGAGCCACCGAGAGGTGGGGCCACCCTTTTTGGGGCGACTACCCTACCTATTGTTAGTATTTATTAGGGTAAATTGTAGGGACATTTGTCCTTTGTTGGGGGTCGATTCCTTTCTTCTGTGATTTGTAGATTGCACTGTATGTGGGTTTACTTTCTAAGTTTGTATCAATATTATTTAATTGATGTATTAATAAAGGTTATATTTTAGTATTGGGTTAATTATTACGTTTCTGTGAATACTGGTGTGAAATTTAACCCTCTGTAAATTAATAGCAGCTGTGATTTGTCAGAAGACTGTACAAGCAATTGCACTCCCTAGTGATGAATAAGATGGGGGGACTAAAATTACAAGTAAAAGAAAATGTTTAAAAAATATATAAAAAAGAAAAAATACTAAAGCTTCAGAACATTCCTCTTTTACCATTTTACACATAAAAAATAAAAAAAAACTTCAGCATAATTGGTATAACATCATCTATTGAAGTCTAATGTAATAAAATATATTACTTACACCATTTGATGAACAGTATGAATAAAATACTCAACAATAAAATTATGTGGTTTCTTTTTTCGATTATTTTGTGGCCCCAAAAGATTGGAATAAAAAGTGGTTAAAATGTATCCAGAAACGGTAACAATAAAAACTACACTAAAAGAGAAATAATGAAAACTCCCAAAATTTGGCATCACTGGAATTGAACCGATAGGCAAAATAGAGATAACATCATTGAAACTGCACGGTGAACTTCATGAATACGAACCTCTTCCTCCATCCTAAATTAGTGCTATTTTGTTTTTCCTACTTTCCACTCCACGGAGAATTTTGTTTTCTCCCAGTACAATGTATGATAACACTAAGGGCTTGTTCACATGGAGTTTTCACTCCGTGTTACAAGCGCTTTGTAGATCCGTCTTGGGGACCGACAGAGCGGACCCCAAGACGGATTTAACAATTAGCAGTGACTTTATCACTGCTCGCTATTAGGAAGACGCAGCAGCGTTCACATGAGAGATTGCCGCTGCGTGTTTCAAAAGCACCGCTTGGGTCCTACAATTCTTTCAAGACGGACACCGATAAGAAAAAGGGACATTACTTACTTAAAAAACACCACCATTGTGGACCTTGTTCACAGCTCAACGGCTGGACTAGACTGGGCCCAGGAGCAGGCATCTTTAGTCTTATATGCTCCTGGGAAAAATTGGCAGGTGCAGCTGATTGCTGAATAAGAACTCAAAGATCCCGTAGCTAAGGGAACACTTAAATGATACAGACTGCACATTAGCTTGGCACAAGATGGACCCGAGCTGCACTTTTGAAACACGCAGCGGCAATCTCTCATGTGAACGCCGCTAGGTGTTCGTCATAG
This sequence comes from Phyllomedusa bahiana, assembly GCA_025379985.1. Taxonomy (NCBI): domain Eukaryota; kingdom Metazoa; phylum Chordata; class Amphibia; order Anura; family Hylidae; genus Phyllomedusa; species Phyllomedusa bahiana. The sequence goes on along the minus strand of JAODAL010017221.1, from coordinate 3,092 downwards.
CAAGCAGTGATAATCTCACTGCTAATTGTTTAGATCCGTCTTGGGGTCCGCTCTGTCGGACCCCAAGATGGATCTACAAAGCGCTTGTAAATAGGGATAAAAACCCCATGTGAAAAAGGGCCCTAAGGGTGCTTTCACACGGTGCGTTTTTGAGTGGTTTTTTTCAATTCGTTTTTTGGGGCAGGAAGGCACAGAAATTTAAATGCTGTACATTGCTGCACAAAAATTGCGGAAAAATTTGTGGTAAAATTGTGGAAATTACTGTGATTTTTGCCAGCGATTTTTGTGCAGCAATGTACAGCATTAATTGCTGTGCCTTCCCACACAAAAAACACATGGAAAAAACGCATAAAAAACGCACCATGTGAAAGCACCCTAACAGTCCCAAAAATCTTGATGGAAAAATAAAAAAGTTATGGCCCTTGAAAGGTGGGGAGGAAAAATCGAAAGTGATGTAAAGATACATCCCTCTGCCAGGAAGGGGTTAAGAGCTGCAGAATATGTTAGCACTATGCACATAAAGATTATTATTAGTGACTAATTAGAACTTGTATTTTTCAATATTTCTGTAACTTATTTCATTTAAATTATTTTGCTTAGGAAAGATTCTACTGAATCCGAAAAATGTTTGTGTTTTAACTTTCTAGTTGTTCAGAAAATACATTTGCCACCCTTCGGGCTAAAGAATAAGACTTCCTTCTGTGTCTCTCGCTTTCTAAGTCTTTCACTCTTCCCTTACAATAAGCCCTGTTTTGAATACCCCTGGTGATAATGTCCTGTTGATTTTTAGTACACAAAATTCTGTAATTTAAGCTGGTTGGATACTGACCAATTGCACTAATGGAGACACCTCCCTGAGTGAAGTGTAAGGATGTAATTTAGTCGAGAATGGGAAGTAAAATACAGCAGCTTGTGATTACTAGAAAGTTTATTCAACAAGCTGCTATTTATTGCCAGGCACCAGCTACAGAATTTAAAGGTAAAATAGCACTTAAAAATCATAATTGCGAGGGGGGCTAATATTTTTGTTAAACAGTGATTTTCATGCTGTGTAATGCATAATTAGCATTGTGTCTATACAATGTGTTTGATAGGCTATAGATGGAATCTTTAGTTCCTTGTAAAGTGAGGAGTGAAATCACATATTTAAGATAGTTTTCTATGTATTTGTATGTATCGTTGTTTCCGAAGGACTAACTAAGCATCTACTTAACACTAATTACTAACTTAATGTTTCAATAAGACTACTTGTACTTATCTATATTAAAGGGGTTATCTTTTTTAGAAAACCTATTTACAAATTCCTCATTAAAGGTCAGAACAGCTTCAGAAAGCACCCCTCTGTCCGGAGGACCAAAAATGTTCATACATTACATAAACATCCTATTGATTTCAATGTGTTCTGTGTAATGCTTCACGTGCCCTGTGGTGGTGCTTTAGGGAGATTGAATTTTTGCCGTTAAAATCTCCCCTGGACCGAGGCACTGCTGAAGTAATCATCAAGGTGGTAGCATCCTGGAGATCCCACACCATATGGTACCTTCTGTACCTTCTGTACCTTCAGCAAAACCACAGCATTATGGGCGACATGTATGAACGGGCTTTATGCCTGTTTTTTGGAATAAGCTGCGCCTCCCGGCCCAAATCCCCCTGCCGGACGCAGGGATGCAGTGTTAGGCGCAGCGTTCGCCAATTTCAGCTGCGCCCCGCATGAAGGGGCGGGCAAGGGGGCGGTTGTGGGCGCCGGTGTAGGCGTTCCGGGGCGGGACGCGGCGGGGCTCGAAAAACTCCGAGGCATGTACCATCGCGGCTCGCCAAGCGCGTCGCAATGCAGCGCTCTGCAGCTCCGACAGTCAGACCTAGTTTATTTTGGTCTAAATGCTCCAGCGGAGGCGAAGTGAAGCAAGAACGGAACATGAGAGGAAACATATAGAAGATCGCAAGAGAAATCTCAGCGCTCCGCTCCGTGCAGCATGGAGTATGATTCCAAAAAATCGCCTTTATAAAGGTGGAAAACATTCTCAGAAAAAGAGCTCAAACCTCAAAAATAAAAATAATGACAAAAAAATCACTTTCCAAAAATCTAGAACGGCGCAATATCAAGAATTAGGATATTGGAAATTGCCGGGAAATACAGTAATTCAAATTCTGAAAGCTATTCTCATTGGTCAGCAGAAACCGGCCAATCATCTGATCTAAGATAGTTGTCTATATAAGTGCACATGTTAGGTCATTCTTGACCGGTCATTGATGCAATACCATAGATGCAATATCCATTAAGTGCTATTCCATAAGTGTGACTTCAGAATTATACCAGAATTTATCATTATGGATGAATGGAACCTGTAAGCAAATCTCTCACCTGACCTCTCTTCTTCTGTCAATTACAGGTATGTTTCTCCCTGTGAACCACCACTCCCATCCTCCACTTGCTGTCTGAATGTTTATGGGACTCCAACACCCAAGCAATCCTCCATCTGTATTGCTTAACCCCTGCTCTGCTGTTTTAAATGTATGTTTCTCCCTGTGAACCACCACTCCCATCCTCCACTTGCTGTCTGAATGTTTATGGGACTCCAACACCCAAGCAATCCTCCATTTGTATTGCTTAACCCCTGCTCTGCTGTTTTAGATGTAATGTTATGAATTTCTGCTATAATAACTTTGCTTGGAATTCCTACTGTGAAAGAGGCCTCTATGCCCAGCTTTCCTCACTTGCAAATCACCTTCTGCTCAGTAACATCCTCCACTCCTCCCACTTCTTGTTTCACACCTGGTATCTGATTTAAGATAGTTGTCTATATAAGTGCACATGTTAGGTCATTCTTGACCGGTCATTGATGCAATACCATAGATGCAATATCCATTAAGTGCTATTCCATAAGTGTGACTTCAGAATTATACCAGAATTTATCATTATGGATGAATGGAACCTGTAAGCAAATCTCTCACCTGACCTCTCTTCTTCTGTCAATTACAGGTATGTTTCTCCCTGTGAACCACCACTCCCATCCTCCACTTGCTGTCTGAATGTTTATTGGGACTCCAACACCCAAGCAATCCTCCATTTGTATTGCTTAACCCCCTGCTTT